>ML809515.1:168651-180393 GCA_009831015.1 Picea engelmannii | reverse complement strand
TAAGGGAGATGAGATCGTTTTCGCAATCTTTTTCTGATTCTCAAGATCGCTTGATGGCGCGAGAGAAGAGCATACTCAAGATTGTTACTTGCAACTTCTAGTCCCGAATGTGAGTTTAGATGTGATTACAATTTGATGTTCAAATTAGATTATAAATCAAAGCAAGCCATCCACGTGGCAAAAAGAAAAATAAGGGAAAAATGATTTTTATCCACCTCAGTGCCTATGTTTGTTTGACTATCCCCTTTATAAGTTGAGGGGTATAAGTGGTGCAGTATTTAGAGCATGCATAACATCATTCTTGAGAAGGAAAATGACTTTCCCCACATCCAAAACCTTACAATGAAAAAATTTAGAGCGGATGCGCGGCCTTGACTGTAGACAGAGGCACATGCGGCGCCTGCGCGCAGACCGTATTAAAAACCAAAGCGCATGCGCACGGAAAAGAACATGTAATTCCAGCGCATGCGTGCAAGACGCGCGTCTGTGGGGTGGAATACCCGCACGTCTCTAGCAAGTTACTGAGAAAGAAACTCTGGATGGATTTCTCTCAATTCTCCTGTGAATTGACTGGTTAGCAGGTCGGCGGAGGCCGGTTTGTGTCCCTGCAAGTTAATAAAACCAAAAGGAAAGAAAATAAAACCCAATTGAGGGAGGATTTGATACCTAAGTCCCCATCAGAGTCGCCAGTATGTTCGCGTTCAAATGGTCACCAGGTGAGCAAATAGAGAGCACTTGCATACCCTGTTGGGTCTAGCAGGGCAGAACAGCTATGGACCATAGGGTTAGAGAAACAAAACAAACTACAAGCTAATATCAACTGAAAACAAATAAAACTGTGAAAAGAAACAACAAACATCAAACAAAAAACACAGGTGTCACCAATGGTTTCAGGCTGGTGTATTGATGAAACCGGAGCACACTGAAGGAAGAGACCAGAGGTTCCTTCTCCCCCCAACGAAAGGCTCTTTGGGGCCCTCACACAATTTTCTTTCCTTACAAATGAGAAGAACTGAGCATAGTAGTGAAAGAACTCTCGGTGATGCAACTGATGGGTTGTTGTTAAAGGATGATCCCTTAACCATCTAAACAGCATAACAGTTCTTAGAATTCCTTGCCAAAATAGTGTATCCTCATGGCTTTTTATAGCAGCTCCTCGGGCGGTCATGTAACCTTCTCAAAGTGTGAACAGGGACCCTTTTAGGGTTTCTTTAGGTCATTAACTCTCCGACTTTGTGGATCCGGCTCTGATTTGAGGGTCAAATCAAATTGGGAGCCGGTCGGTAAGCAGTTGGGAGGCCGACCTATTCAATTAATGCGTCGTTTTAGCAGATGCGCGGGTTTTTGTGTTGACAGTCGCGCGTCGAGCGCACATGCGTGAATACCACGTTTTTGTCCTACGCATGCGCACACGCACCAAACTGCTGTAAAGCGCCCTTCAATTTTTGGTTACTTTCTATAGTTTTTGGCCCTTCTGGAGTGCTGTGAAATTAATTCAGTGCCATGAATGACTTCATTGTTGTTTTGATGATGTGGAGTTCTTGTTGCCATGTGCAGACGAAATTTTAGTGATAACATGGACGATCCTCAATCCTTTCACGATTTTGGGAAATCAAATGCCGAAATGATCTACATCCTGTCCTTTTGACCCCCGAAATCCCAACATGCGAAATGTCAACGGACTGTTGATCACTGCCACGTGTCTCAACAGACGGACGATCCTGATTCAGTTTGGGATTTCGCGACTTGCGATTCCCCGATGTCACAATTTCTCTCTCAACTCGAAACCTCGATAGTCAAAATACCGATGGGTTCTTGATCTCCACCATGTGTCCTAATGAATGGACAACTCAGATCGAATTTGGGGTTTTCACTATGAAGTGACCCAATCTCCTGTCCTCGAGACTTCTGATATCCCGAATTTCGAAGTCCCGATATCCCGACGCCTTTCGGGACTTTTGCTCTGCTTGCGAGGGTTTAAACCCCGTGAAACTCCTATCAGATCCCACGACTGGAGAAAATCTAAGTGAGGTCCAACGGTTCATGATCTCCTGAGCTTGAACCTTTGGAAATAGTCGTAACCCCCTTGCTTCTCCGTCAAATCAGACAACTAACGGGATTTCACAAATTCTCTACAGAGAATTTTGACCGTCTGTCTCTTCCCTTGAGAACTTCCGCGAAATTTAAATAAAATATTCCTCTGCGTGGAACTTGTCCTCCTGTAGCACGATGTCACTGCACCTCCTTTCAATTCTTCAAGGCACTTAACCTCTTACTTCCCTTCGATGACTTCAAAGGTTCGAACCCTTCTCAGGTTTTCCACGACTTCAAGTTTTTTAGAAAAAATCCTTCTCACACTCTTTGCGAAAGACCTTCAAACACCTTCAAGTGTTGAACTTCTTTCCACTCTATGCACTTCCTATAGATGCAGTCTCTCAACAAGTCGTTCAGATTAGAAACCCCTGAAGCTTCACTTGGCCTGTGCACACTTTGCATGGCTCCTGTGCCTAACTGCGCTTTTGTGAAAATGAGAACAATTGTTATCTCTCCTGAGCTTTCAGAGATGAAATCTGACTTCTGTCAACACACTCCTTGCGGACAAACTCCACTGCACTCCTTGCAGGAATTTTACTCACTCAGACAGAGAAACAATTGAAACTCATTTCTTACTCTTCCTCTCAGACCTCAAACATTCAACAAGAAATCATTCATACATAGCATAAAAGAAATTGCATGAAAGAAAGAGTAAAGCACTCATGAGCATAATATTCAATAATGGATACATAGAGAATATTTGGACACCATGAATATGAATCAAAGCCTTTTTGTATTAATCCAAAACTTTTGTACATGAAATTTGTCTATACAACTCTCTGCTTCTTCTCTTCTATGCTCTATGCTCTCAATTGATCTCTCTCCTTTTACAATACACAATGAGGGTGTCTATATCACGTTTCCCTCTTTCATTCTAAACTGTCTGATCTACGCAATAAATTTTATCTACTTGCATTAACTATTATAAATGCCTTCTACCTACTAAGGACGATGGTGGATCTCTCAAATTCCTTTTACATTATACAAGTGTGCCTCCATTTAATGATCTCATTGTCATTACATAATATTTTCAAAATTTGTGTTGGGTGCTTTTCCAGCTATCTTTTATCTCTGCGCTGGCTCGCTTGAGATGCTCCTGCATCACAAAGCCTCCTATGTAATTATGGTGTGCATATCACACTATAAAAGATCATATACATATGATATTGCATACACTTAATCTAATAACAAACACATATCAAACTTTATAAGACGATTACCCTATGATAATGATTCTAATATTTAATCTAAACACCAAGGAAGGAATATTCATGGCCATACTCTAGCACTGGTTCAATGATATTCCTGGACATCTATAACCTAGGTGGGTGGGAATGTTGGTGTTACTGAGCAATTTTTCTTCATCCAGGTTGAGAAAAACCACTTGACAATACCCGTAATTATGTGTACAACATGTAACGTTAATATTGATTCCACGTAGCATTTACAAAATATGTAAAGTACTTGGCTACCCAGTTCATGATATTTACATGTTAGATTTCTTATGCACCACTTGAAGACATCCCTGACACTTGTGATAAGTGAAGAAACCTGGATGACATTCAATAGAATATGCACCATGACTTCCCTAACATTTGTCATGAGTGAAGGAACATGACTTTATTGTTTTGTGTTTTATTTATTTATTATTTGTTGTCTTTATTAATTGAATCTAAGACTGGTAGATTTTCATATGCACCAGGGATGATTTTAAGGATGGAAATTTATTTTTAAATGTAGAAACCTTGGCAAATCTTACTAGTCCTTCATATGTCAACTATAAATGTTTGGCGATATTTTTGTAAAAATATTCAAATTTCTATGTATTTTATGTAGTTTTTATAAAATTTTGGCGATTTTTAAAGTAAAATAATTTTATCCTATAGAATTTGGGTGAATCATTTTTAAAATAGCAAATCTTATTTTTGGAGAAACCATGGAAAATTAGCCCATAAAATCATCCCTGATATGCACAGTAATTCAATGAAGTTAACACCAATATAAAAATAAGTGTATGGTATTAGAGGTCCAACTAGATTCAACCAACCCATGGTGGCAAGAATGTCCCCCCACTCTCCTAGCCCCCCCATTTGACTAGCCAATTTCTTCCTAACCTCCCTAACCCTCATGTCAGTGGAATAATATGTTTTATATGTAATAAAGGTTCACATTAGTAAATAAGGTCTATATAATAATTTGAGCAAGTCTAATGTAAGAAGACTTAATAGAAGCTTTTGCTTCTAAAACTAGCTTCCTATAGAATGTTCTTTAGAAGACAAAATTAGTATAAATAAGAGTAGAAGGCATGGGAAAGTATTCTCTTGAGAAATATTGTAATCAGAGCTCTACTCTGCTGGATGTTTTCCACTTGAAGAGGAAAGTTAACTTGGATTTCTATCAATAAAGGTATAATTTTTGGTGTTATTATTATCCAAAATTTACTGTTTCGTTGGCATTTGTGGTAATATTTTTATTTCTACTTTATATAATACATCTAGTATCACAGAAGTGGTATCAAATCACTTTCCCCTGCAGAAATTTTGGGACAATTTGTTTTTGGGTAGAGACATGTACTACTAGCATCTTTAAGGCACAAAAATCTGTCACTGGGTGGGTAAAAATAGGACTGGGGAAGACTACATGAAGGACACACAATTGTTTTCACGGTTTACTTGAAACAAGCATTTAACCTTGTTGGAAACCTTTCTAACCCCTCTTGGTATCCCTTTGAGTAGTACCGCATCAAAAAACACTTGTACACGACCATCACTCCCATGTATGTTCAAGTATAGAGAGAGTCCCCTAGGTCTCCTAAAACCATCTTTAGATCATCCTATCAGCTACTTGATTTCTGTAGGGTCACCAAGAACAACACGCAGGAAGATCAATGTCTAGTACGTAGGTAATTAGGTAGTACAACTAAGTGTACATTCAAGCCTTCATAGTTGGTGGTTCGAGATATTGGGTCGAGTACTACTCTTCGACCCTACACGTTGTTGGTCACTATAATTGCTTATTAATTAAAACAATCAAGTGTTACATAAATTGTCAACCCAGGGAAGTCTGTTTATTTCAAAGGCAATCACACACTGTATATGCTTAATCTCAAAAGCAATTCAAAGTTGTAGTAAAAGTACACTAATCACACCTTTCCTTGAACAGACTGAAGTTCTACTTTGAATTACAGTAAGTGCAATCTATCTATTGCAGAGTTTAAGATCCAAAGGAAAATAATTATCAAAAGAATCCTGGATTACATTAAGAAACAACAACCTAGGAAAAAAGAACCTTTCAACACACTGCAAACAAGACTAGCTATTTTGTAACAGAGAACATGACCCTATTCCCCAAAGAAGGAATATTCAGCACCTGTCTCTGACTATCACACTTTCATAAACTCATTCTGGAAACAGAATTACCAATCAAAATGATTAACAATTACCTAGAAATGAATTGTATGAAAACAATGTAACAATCAGTGGAAATAGAGTTTCAGCAAAACAGAGTTTTAACAAGGTATGAATAAAAACAATACTAACACACTACATAAACTAATGGGTGAATCTTGTGAAGAAGGTGGGCCCTCTCCTTCTCACAAGATTCCCCAGAAATGAAAGGAACTAAGAAGAAACGCTCAGAATGATCTTTTATTCATCTGTCAAATGTGACAAGTTACAATATCAAAAGTGAACATGCTCCCTTTTTGTAATTCCCTTCTAGCTAAGCCTTTCGTAATCTCCCTTCTAATGTTGATTTCTCCCCTATTTAAAGAGGAGAATCCTCTTAATTAAGCATAAAATTACATGTGTACATACAAATCCTATTCTTAGTCTGATCTAATCTTCTATGCTGGAATAGGATATTGTGATTTTCCGTAGCAAAATGTTGTTACAATGGTTGTAATGGTGTTGGCTTGAGGTACATTTGTTGCAGCCGGTGTAACAACTACTTCATTTATCTCTTATTGTTATTGATGTATGTAAAATATTGTTTTAGCATCGCAAATCATAGACTGTTTTAGCAACGGGATTTCCATACAATTTGACTGTTTCAACAACATGGTCTTCAAGCAGTAGCGATGGTTGTAATGGTGCTGGATTAAGGTACAACTGTTGTGGCTAGTGTAACAACTCCTTATCTTTTCTTGTTACTACTGTATGTGAAATGTTGTTTCAGCATCACAAATCACAGACTGTTTCAGCAACGAGATTTGTGTATTGTTTGACTGTTTCAGCAACATGGTCTTCAAGCATCAACGATATATTAACTGCAATATTCAAACTGTTTTAGCAACTATATATTTCTGATTAATGGTTAAGTATGAGAGTAATGTAAAATTACATGTAAAACAAATTAAACATATAGCAAAGAGAAGAAATGTTATATACCTTTGGAAAAATAGATTAAGGTGATAATGTAAGATTAAATATGAGTGGGAAAAGGATGTAATGATAGAAAAAAGTATGAGAAAAAAGGTACATTATAGGGTCCTAACATCCCCCCCAACTAAAAAGGTTGTGTTTCCTCAGGCAACTTCAATCTGAATCAAAATCTGGATACAAACTCTGGGTGTGAAAATTACTTAAGCAGTAGTTGTAGAAGGTACTGTCTTTTGGGGCTCTAAATCCTTGAACATGTTGTAGCCTTTTCCAGGATGCTACTTCAACCTTCTTGGGCAACCTATGATCAACTTGATACTTCTCTGCTGGCATCCATAGAACTGAAAAATGGAACTGATAACCTATCCAATTTTCCATGCATTGCTAGACACATTTGATGTAACTAGGTACCTGGAAGATTATTGTCTCAAGATTGGTAGGACTAAAGGGATTGTGTTCCTGCCGTTTCTTAGAATATTGTTGACAAAACATGTTATTTTCTTTTAGGGAAGTAGTCTCTGTGGATTTAATAAACTGTTGACAATCCTGAAGTATTGTTGCCTATAGTTGCCGTATATATTGAGTCATCCCTGGTTTCTTCAAAAATTGATAATATTCTGCAACAAAGGTGGCAGTGTTCTGTGGTTCTGGTCGTATCCAGAGGAGACGATTATCTTCATTATGCTTAGCAGCTAGAAAATCATTCTTCCACATAATCTGGTTGGTAAGGAAGGGGGCGAGTGCCCGAATCTGGATGTCACCAACAAGAGGATTAAGATTAAGCTGTTTGTTCTCAGGAATGGCTTCATTATGAAAATATACCTCACATAGTAGATGTTGATCAATAGTAGAGGCTTCTGCAAAATTTTGAACAAAATCTTTTGGTTTGAACACTGCATAGGGTCTTCCTTATTTGATTGATTTTATCTGAAAGAATGCAAGTCCTTCTATAAGGAAAAGAGAGTAATTTGAGGATGGTTTCCTAGCAGCCAACAATTTTTGTACCAAATCAAACATTAGGATAAATTTGCTTTTTAACTCTTCATTCTGCTTCTTGTGGGCACGGGATTCTTTGTGTGTTTTCTCCAAATCTTTCTAGTTTGAATATATGTGGTTCAACCAAAGTAGTCTGTGCTCCTACAAAAAAATTTCCTGTGTAATAGCAGACTCCTTTTTCCATTTGTTCATTATTACCTTCTCATTCCATGGTTGAGTTTGTGTTTCAACATCACAAGTGGTAGGCTGAGGTAGAGTCTAAGTGGATTGTTCCAAAAAAGTAGGGGTACTGATCTTGCCAGGAGGGGAAGATTCATTGATAGGCAGAGTTTGTGTTTCAGCATCGCAAGTGGTAGGTTGAGGTAGAGTCTGAGTGGCTTGTTCCACAAAAGTAGGGGTACTGATCTTGCCAAGAGGGATAGATTCATCAATAGGTAGAGTTTGAACAACTTTACTAATGAAAACAGGAGCTTCGGATTTAACAGTTGTTGTAGGCCAGGGTTCCTGTAGATTATCTTTGCTTTTTGGAATTTTTGAAGGTCCTACTAGTTCTTGTGTAACAGTAGGGTGTTCCTATTTTTTAACTGCAAAATTCGTAGGTGCAAAGGAAGCTCCAGGCATTGGGATTTGAACCACTTTGTTGCCTGCTTGATTATAAATATCCCCACATTGGCTACACATATACTCTCTATACTGATCATCTTTTATGTTTTTCTTTTCCATGGCCACTACACGAGCTAAGGTATACAAATTAAGTTCCCTGTCATAGGCTTCCTTTGCCATTACTAGCTCTTGCTTGTAAGCTTCTAGTTATGATCTTAGAAACTCATTCTCTTGTAAGAGAGAAGCCATTGTTTGTTTTGGTTTTTGATCTGTCATTGGTGTATCAAGAGGGGTGACTGGTTTTTGTGTAACGGTCACAAACTCAGTAGCTGGTTCTTGTGGAGAGGCTACAAAATCAACAACTAATTCTTGTGTTTTAGCTACTTGATGTAAAGAAAATAGTGTTGCAGCACCCTGGGCATGTGATTCTTGAATTTCAGGAATAAAGTCAACAGCTGGTTCTTTTGTTTCAGCTGTAGCTGGTTCTTTTGTAATAGATATAGCTGGTTCTTATGTTTCAGCTACTGAATGAGTAGTTGGTTCTTGTGTGACAACTATTGAATGAGTAGTTGGTTCTTGTGTTTCAGCTATTGAATGAGTAGTTGGTTCTTGTGTGATAGCTACTGAATGAGTAGATGGTTCTTGTGTGACAGCTAATGTTGCAGCACCCTGGGCATATGATTCTTGTATTTCAGGAATGAAGTCAGTAGCTGGTTCTTGTGTTTCAGCTGTAGCTGGTTCTCATGTAACAACTATAGCTGGTTCTTGTGTTTCAACTACTAAATGAGTAGCTAGTTCTTGTGTGACAACTACTGAATGAGTAGCTGCTTCTTGTGTGACAACTACTTGATGTAAAGAAAATGATGTCGCAACAACTTAGGCCTGTGGTTCTTGTGTTTCATTGCTCTTGGGTTGAACATGTAAAAATTTTGGGATTTGGGGGGGTGGAGGTGTATGGGTTTTTAGCAAAATGGGTTGGGGGTTTAGGGTAATGGCAATAGTTGCTTCTTTGGTTGAAGCCCTCATTCATTCTTTTAGTAAAAAGAAAGGAAAAGTGGTAGTTTGCTTCTTTCTTTTGCGAGTGGAGTTTTCCTCAGTGATGGGGCATGGAGGGTTATCAGGTTTATCTTCTTCATAATCATCGCTAAGGATATGAACAGTAGGAGTAGATGATTTTGGTAAATTGTGGGACGAACTTGGTATGGTAGGAGGGTTAATTGGATATGTAGGTGGATTAATAGGTATTTTCAAAGGGTCAGGAAGGTTTTGTGGTTACTCTTCATGAGGATTTTCAAGATGTTCAATAGCTTCCTGAGGGTTTATGGGTGGATTTTTTAGGAGAGAGTTTTGTTGGGAAAAACCCTTTTGGATAAGTAATTGAATGAGACAGTGATGGGTGAGGGAAAGGATGGGATTTTTAGCCTGTTTACAATAATGCGACATATTTCTAAGACATCCGAGCAGATAGTAAGGAATATTCACCAGTCTAGCATGTCGTAAACGAGATAACATGACAAAGTCGTACTGGTAAACTACTTGGTATTGGCCTTCATAGGTAAGGTAGTGCTTGACAAACTCTGCAACTTTCAGCCAAGGAGGTGGCAACGAGCTAAGTCAAACACTTCGGGCTTTAGGCTCAACTCGTTCTCCTGGCAAGAGAAAATCCTATTGGGCATTAAGAATAATATGTTTTCGGCTGAACCAGTGAATGCCAGTGATGGGAAGACCCAAAACCTATACTATATCATCCTCTGTGACTGGAATCTGAACCCCTTGAACAATAGAATGGTCTTGTTGAAGATTTCAAGGAAATTGAAGAACTTGTTGTTGATCAAATCCTTGGAGCCTCTGATAATAACCCAGCCAACCTGCCTGCTAAAAGATTTGGTAGACTTCTAGATACAATTCTAATAGGGTTGTCATGGTGGGTTCATATCGTATAACCGGACCTCCCATATCTATTCAACTCAGTAGAATGCACAGTTAGAGAGACAAGTAACTGCACCTGAACAGACTAAGTTTTGCAAATGAGGGCATGTAAATGATGGTGAAAGGATGAGATAATGGGTAAAAATAAGTGACGATAGTCAGTTCGTGTGAAATGATGGCATAAAGTTTCGATAATCCCCCCCAACTACGGCTAAAATAGTGAATTTAAGTGAATGGTAATAATGAATCAGGATCTTCTCATTAACCATAGTTCAATTGTATTTACATATAAAGTTTACATACCTCATCTTTACCTTTGATTCCTACTTCAACAAATATAGTGCCTGTCCATAATAGATCTGCAGTGATCATGGGAGAAACTTTGGATTTATGAGAGAAATTGTATCAAGGGTTTGTTTAATCATGGGAGAAGGTAGTGAAATGACAGAATGTAGTATGAAAAATAGGAGAAGTGAGAGCGAAAGAGATGAAGAAGATGTTTTTATGACAGGTGTTAGCGCTCTATAATTTGCCCAAGGCTGTGATGGCAGTCACAGAGGCAATGCCAAAACCACTTCGAGTCTTGGATCTAGCCCTCCATGACTCAGAGAGGGATCTCTCTATTTGCTTTAACTTGGTTTGTATGGAATATATGTTAGGCTAGATATGAAAGTATGGGGTCGAGGTTTTTTGAAATATTTAGATGAGGGTTTGGTTAGCAACAGAGGAAAATTCCAATGGGCAGAATGGAGTCAACAAGTTAAAATTGATGAATGAATAAATAACTAAGAACATTGGTAACCAGGCAAGGCAGCCATGACAGTGGATCTCAATATTTTGTAACATGGAAAAAAAGAATGGGTTCAGAATCATCTCAAATGCAAAGAAATGTTCATCTGAATTCTACATTCAATTTGTAGAAGAAAACATAAACATTGCTTTAAGCCAAATCAGGGTGTGCAAGACAAATCTTGATTATATTTTTCTTATAAACAATTATGGAAGAAAAAAATATGAGAAAAACATGAAAATGACAGTTTACATAAAAAAAATTCACCACGAATAATGACACATGAATCTGGAAATCAGTGTCTTAATATTCATTCCAAATCACTTCAACTCGTTGATCATCTTGACAAAACAGAAAGTGTTTCTAGATTATGTTCCCCACCCAGGCCATCTAGGTTGAACCCATTTACATTAAAATCCTCTAAATAAATAGGATATACCTCCCAATAATTTTCAGAAGTCGGTTTCAAACGCCTCGGCCAAAAATAGCCATAAATCCCTAAAAATTTGGAACTATCCACCATGAAAGACTGGCCTAATTTCTGCGAAAATGGGGTCCGAACAGACATTTTTTTCTCTTCAACACTGACACCTGGGAAAAAAATGAAGGAATTTATTGTATATGGGCATGTGCTGGAAAAAAACCTCTGGTTTTTCCAAATTCGCCTCCAGCTGGCCGTAACAGCTCCCGCAAAATCAGGACTGTAACGGAAAAGTGAAAATCTGGAAAAAAAGGGCCTCGAAGATTGCTTCTATTCTGCCTTCTCGTGGCACCGGTAAAAAAAATGAGAGATATTTTTGTTATTTGTCCCGTGCTAAGAAAAAACCTCTCTCGGATTTTGAAAATCCATCTTCATTTGCCAACAATCAATTTTGAAAGAAGACATACCGAAATAGGCAAAAATGGTGAAAAATGAGGAAAGTGGTTTTTTTTCGGGATGGTTGGTATTTC
>ML809515.1:114473-136066 GCA_009831015.1 Picea engelmannii | reverse complement strand
ACTTTCTAAAAACTCACTAAGTTTTCCTCCACAGGAGGTGCCAAAAGAAATTTTTAGTCTAGGTAGGATTTCGGGGATAGGCATCCAAATAACTCCCCGTTATCTGGTTCTCACATTTTCAAACATAGAGGTTGTCAAATAGGAAACTTAAAATCCTCCAAGTCAAGTGTTCCAATCACCATAAGGTAGGGTGATACCCGTGAAGGGTTGAAGGCCGAGGTCCGGTTGTTCTGTGCATCCCCCTTTGAGGCACCCACCTCTTGGATGGGATCCAGCTCGTGACCCATTTCTTAGGCCGAAAATATAAATGCCACACTTTGACTGAGGTACCTAGTGACCAACTTTAGGACATCTACCCAGGTGGCGATTGTGGGCTTCAATTGCACCTTGATTGGATTTTGTGTGGCTATTGGGAAGTATCGCCAGCTCTTTCGGGATATGCCCCCTTTACCCCTCATTATAACCAATTGTTTCATCCTTCACTAGTTTCTCTTCCAGTGACTTCAGACCCCACTGTTGAGTACTATTGGAAGGTCTAGTGCTATTTGATAGGAAGGACGTTACGTCTTCTAGGACACGAGTATTTGGTTTCTTTTGATTCCCCCACGCGAACAAAACTTTCTTACCCACATATATATGCTTCTTTCACATTTTATGTATGATTCACATCTGATTACAGTTTGATTTGGATATATATATTGTGTAAATAGTCCCAGCAAAGACTCTTATTTCTATATTTCTCTCACCACTTTTTGCACACATTTACACAACTAGTCTGACATCATAGGGGAACCACAGAACCCCCGTCGTTCACGACGCTTTCTCAACCTCCCGCCTATCTTAGGAGGAGTATCTGGTCGTACCCTCTCATAGGTACCTCCTTCACACACTCCTATGAGTGCTACTATCTTAGGATCATCTTTGCTTGGTTCTACATTACTTGGGTCTACTTCCCAAGGTCATCCACTCACTCGCTGTCCTTTGCACGGAAGTGGGGGACCCACTTCCTCTCAAGCAGGGAGCACCAACCCACCTAGTCCCCATCAAGGGTCAGGTTCACAACACACTATGGCTGGAGATAACCCTCCCACCCCACTACAAATGCCATATTTGGCCTCTCTCAACATACCAGATCTCACCAAACTCACCAATGATCCTATATTTCATGACGCCACATGGCCTGCAATGCCAACAAAACTTCCTTCAGACATACCAAAGTTTGAAGGAAAGGAAGGGGATGACCCCACCAACCATGTCATGACCTTTCATCTATGGTGTTCTTCCAACAACATTATGGATGATTCCATCAGACTACGATTATTTCAACGCACACTTATTGGCCCATCAGCCAAATGGTATGTCGAAGAAAAATCAGGGTCCCATGGGACCTTTGAGTCCTTGGCCAAAGCCTTCTTGACCTTCTTGTAATTACCCATCTGCCATGAAAATGGTCTAGAACTATTGTCTAACTTCAAACAAACCTCAGCCACCCACATCGCTGACCACATTCATGAGTGGCGTAGGTGACATAGTTTGTGTAAAGAAGAAACCACCAAGCAACAATGTCTCGACTGGTTTCTTAGATCATTGGTCTCTCTCCTTGGTAAGGATGTTGCTTCCACCTTCCCTCAATCCGAAGAGGAAGCCATTAGTAAGACCCAACAATATGACCTCATCTACGCACAGTCAGGGTACTTATACATGGTACTTGCTGATCTTCCAAAACCTGTGCCATTTGGCCAAGACAAACCTAGGATGTCTCACTCAGCAGATGGACTAATAGGTGCCACCACACACTATGGTCCACAAACCAAACCACCACCGATGTATGGAACACATCAATACCTGCCAGCATATGGGGGCACCCCTTACTACCCCCCACCCCCTTATCAACAACCATACCATGCTGCTATACCTCCACCAATCAGTGGACCACCACCGACACCTCCCATACATCCACCTATTCCCACAAATAGTGGTACTCCCTCAACATCTGATTATAGTACTAGTGAAAGCACACAACCTTCCTGTATACCTTATGGATCAGTACCACCACAAAATCCTTACTTCTCATTTCCTGGTCCTCCACAACCCACGACTCCCCCACATCCTCATGCGAGGGTAAATTTTGTTCAACCTTCTGCTGCTCAACAATACCAAAATTTTGAACAGTTGAACACATCCAATCCAACCCATCCATCGAACAATGCCAAGAAGAAAGGACGGAACAGGAATAACAACAACCCTGGTCAAGGCGGGAATCAAACCCCACAGCACCAACCCACTGGGGGCAACCAAAACCAAGGGAACCAAAACCCCCAAGGGGGAAACAACAACAAACGCCAAGGGCGGAATAATGTTAAAACCATCTTCCCTTGTGCCCTTTGTGGTGAGTTCAGTCATTACACTCACCATTGCCCCCAGATCGCTGATTTCAAATGGTTGAAAGACTCTGGGAGCCTTCCCCCTTCTCCTGCACAACCTGCCCCTCAGCAGGCACCACAACAATATGCGCAACAACCCCCTCCCGCCGTGCTGCAAAATCCTATCCCACATCAAGGTGTGATAAACACCCAATAGGACACGTAGCATCCCCCACCTTAGGTGTGTCAGTACCACAACCCCAAAAATCTAGCAGAGCGAACAATTCTCCTCACCAGTGAGGAAGAAATCCTTTTGCAAACATGTAATCATCAGTATCATACACTAGCTGAGTCTACTCTTGTCTCCCTAGAGACAAACCCTGCACCAACGGGGCCCCCATTGTTAATCCCTCGCCCTTTCGTCGAACCACCATTACGCATCCCTCACATCCCTTTGCGCAAGAATGTTCACAACCCACAGGCCAGGGCAGCTCATAACTATAGCTTGGTCGACAACTTAGCGCAATCCCCGACTGCCATGTCAGTCTTGGAAGTCCTCCAGACTTGTCCTACATAGCGGAAATCACTACTTTCCACCTTAGGGGAAGTCGACCCGGCCGATACTCGACTCCTCACCTTTGATATTGATAACAACGAACCTCGTCTTCCCGCCCTGGTTGCTATTCAATTACCAGTAAAAATACAGAACATCACCATCCATCGATGTATCATCGATGAAGGTGCATCTACATGCATCATGTCCAAAACAGTATGGCAGAAACTTGGTTCCCCGGAACTCATACCCTCCGCCATCACATTACAAGCTTATGACGTACGACCATCATCTCCTGAAGGGCTCTTCCAAAATGTCCCCATTGAACTCGGGGGAAAAACTATTCTCATTGACATCGAAGTTATCGACGCTCCACTCGATTACAATATATTGTTTGGACGTAGCTACATGTATGCTATGAAGGCAGTGGCATCTTCCATCTTTCGGACAATCATGTTCCCCCACAATGGGAAGATCGTGACCATCGACCAAGTCTCACATTATGAGCCTAACCCATCTGCCAATCTCGATAACATTCTTCCCCTCATTCGCACAAACCAAGATGCATATCCACTCGTCGAGATGGATCCTGGGATTTTTAAAGATCCATCCTTGTTAGGGACGTACCATGGAGCACCACCACTCCTTCATCCTACTAATCAAGTATGTGTCATCTCATCTAACGGAACTCACACAGAGGATGCTAATCCTCCTCAGGAGGCTTCAGTCAGTCCTGACGTTTCAATAGTCACAGAACAACTCCCGTCGGAGCCTCCTGCACACTCGTCGACCCCAATAGTCCATGAATCCCCATCCCCTCAGGGGCATAGTCCCATTTGGGAGACAGTTCCCCCACCCCTCACCCAAATTCCCTTCTTTTACCCCCCACCCGGTATCGAAGCTTTTCAGGTAGCCACAACGCTCACACTACCCAATATGGTGTTAGAAATCCCAGTCTAGTATTTACACCCACCAGAGATGGTTCCAAAACCATCCCTTCCCCCATAGGAAGGCCTCACCATGACGATTCCCATCCTTACCCCCACTACCCCCATACTCACTAACCCCCCTACCGCAGCTGGGGGAAAGAGAAAGAAGAAGGATCCCACAGCTCCACTTCCTCCAGGTATCCCACCACCTTGCACACTATGTGAGAAAGAGGGCCACCAAACCAATAATTGCCCATCCCTACCTAAATTACGGAATTTGATTCCCCCCAATCAAACTCCCACAACACTGGTCACTACTGCTATTCCCACTACTACCACCCAACCTTCCAGTAGTAAAGGGTTGAGGACCAAATATGTGTGTGCTATATGTTTAGAATATGGCCATTACACCCATCATTTCCCAACACTGCCACACTTTCGACAGACATTAGCGGTTGTACGCCAGAACTTCCAGAACAACCCACGCCCTGCTACGTTCCCTGCAAACATCACTGGCATTCGCTATGTCACCACTTCAGTCAACGAACGTATGAGATTCCCTTGCTCTCTCTGCAATTCATTAGCTCATTTTACATACCATTGTTCTATGATCCTTGCATACAGGCAACGTCAATTGGCCTTGCTTCACCAACCCGCAGAGGCGATAATTGACATTACCTCGTCATTGGCGAATCTTCATGTCATTTCTCCTAAACCCGAGGCACTCCCAACACCTCCTTGGTTCTTAGATGACGTCTCTGAGGATTTACCCCGCAACCCCCCCAACTCTCCTGCTCATCCCTCTATAGACACTCTCCATCCAACCACCACGGGTACCCCTCGGTACTTCAATATATGGTTCATGTCGAGTGAACCCTCACCATTGCCTAGCGTTTCTCCCTTTGCTTCTCCATCAGGGGGCAACCACACTATCACCGAGGTCACTCCTCACGACCCCTTGTATTCTCGACGTTTTCAATGCGACAAGGAAATACTAGAAGAGCTACACCGCCCAGACTCTCCCTGGGACGCACTACATCATCGTGCACTCTTCCTTCCATAGGAAGCCCTCATGCCTCCTAACCAAAACCCCACTTACGAAGTCGAAACCAAATATTTTATCCCATTCGGGCCTATCGATTGGTTCAACAATCCCATTCCTTCCCCTGACGCTTTTGAAGAAGGTAATATGGCCAACATTTCCCCCACCATCAAAATCGACATTTCCATTAAAAATGGCATCGTCGAAGAAATCATCATTGGAGCTCCTTGCACTCCTCAGGAAATCGCTGCATATAAATCCCTCTTCCAGGAATATAGGGATATTTTATCCTAGTCATACATGGAAATGCCTGGCCTCGACCCCTCTATTTTCGAGCATCGCATCGACACCTGGCCTGACATCACACCAGTTCTCTATAAACAGCGACCGCTACACCCATCCAGAGCCACGGCTATCAAAGCCAAAATTGAAAAATTGCGTACGGTCAGGTTTATTTATCCCATCGCTTACACCTCATGGGTTTCCAACCCTGTACCCGTCGACAAAAAATAGGGCACTATCCGCGTTTGCACAGACTTTCGCGATCTCTATAACGCATGTCCAAAAGACAACTTTCCAATGCCTTTCATCGATCAAATTATCGATGACTGTGCCGGCCACGAGGCTCTCTCCTTTATGGACGGATTCTCTGGCTATAACCAAATTCAAATTCACCCAGCCAATCAATATAAAACCGCATTCATTACCCCATGGGGTACTTTTTCATATCGTGTCATGCCTTTCAGCTTAAAAAATGCCGGTGCAACTTTCCAGCGGGCGATGACATACATATTTCATGATCTGGCTAAAATCATCCTCGCCTACTTGGACGATCTCACAGCTCGATCCAAGAAACGTACCCAGCATCTCGATGATTTACGAATCATCTTTCAACGGTGTCGCCAGTACAACATCCACTTGAATCCTCTCAAGTGTGTGTTCTGCATCACCGCAGGGCGCCTCCTCAGTTTTATCGTTTCCCAAAGCGGTATTACCATAGACCCCCTCAAAGTCAAAGCCATCACCGAAATTCCACCTCCTCGGAATTTACGACAACTTTAGAGTCTACAGGGAAAAGCCAACTTTCTTAGATGCTTTGTTCCTGATTACGCCATACGCGCGCACGGTTTCCTCCACTTACTACGTCACGACATACCTTTTCACTGGGACGACTATGCCTAATAGTCATTTGACGATCTTAAAACAACGTTGTCAAATGCACCTTTAATCAGTAGACCTAACTATAATCGCGACTACATCCTCTACGTATCAGCGTCAACTGTATCAGTAGCCGGAGTCCTCATACAGCTCGGAGATGACAATCGTGAACATGTCATTTACTACGTTAGTAAGAACCTCTCAGGACCACCCTTGAAGTATAAACACGAAGAGAAACTTGCTCTTGCAGTTGTCCTCGCAGTCCAGAAACTGCGCCATTATATTCTACTTCTCACCACAAAGGTCGTTGCAGATTCCAACCCTATGCAATACTTTCTTAGTCATCGCCAAGTTAACGACAAATTCGCTCGTTGGATCATTATCCTTCAGGAGTACGACCTCGAGTTCTTAACACCTAAGAGTAAGAAGGCCCTCGTTCTCGTCAAACTTGTCATGGCCCTCCCCTCTGACACCACTAGTGCCCCCGTCAACACCGACTTTCCTGACGAACATCTCTTTTACATCACTTCCGATGATTCTTGGTATGGAGACCTTCTCGTCTACCTACGAACTCAAAATTTTGGTAACCATCTATCACGAGATGATCGTTGACGTATTTTCCATCAGGCCCCCCGCTATCTTCTCATCGGAGACATCCTATATCGGCGGGGCGTCGACACCATTCTTCGTCGTTTCTTGACTATTGACGAGGCCGACAGAGTCTTAAACGAATACCATAGCGGCGCATGTGGGGGTCATCTTTTGGGTATATCCATGGCTCAAAAGATTATCCGAGCCTGTTACTTTTGGCCTACCTTGTTTCATGATTGCATTCATGCCGTGAAACGATGTGAGCAATGTCAGCTCTATGCCAACAAAGCCCGAGCTCCCCCCGCTCTTCTTCACCCTGTCATTACTGTGGGCCCTTTTTGTAAATGGGGCATCAAATTTATGACTTTTAATCCCCCCTCTACCAATGGTCACAAATACATTGTTGTCACCATCGATTACTTCACCAAATGGGCCGAAGCTATGCCCACTTTCAACAACATCGCTGACAGTGCAACGCATTTTTTCTTTAACCACTTCATATCCCATTTTGGAGTACCACTCCAACTTGTTTCTGACCATGGGAAACACTTCGAGAATGAGATCTTCGTCGAACTATCATCTCGATTAGGCTTCTCTCACGAGTTTGCCTCACCATATTACCCTCAGTCAAACAGACAGGTCGAGGCAGTGAACAAAGTCCTCAAGACCATGTTACAACGCACGGTTAATAAACATAAAACCAATTGGCATCATATGTTATTTTCTATGCTATGGGATTATCGAACAACAGTAAAGACCGCTACCGGTTTCACACCATTCCATTTATTCCATGGGATCGAGGCAACTCTTCCCATCGAGTGCGAAATTCCCACCTTACACACCGCAATTGAGCTATTACCTGACACTGCTCCGATGGAGCAGCGCTTGCTGAACTTGGAGTCTCTGGATGAAGATCGTCGATCTTCCTTATAGAACAACGAGGCAGCTAAAAAATGATCCAAGGCTACCTTTGATCGCCATGTCAACCTTCGGTCATTCCGCGAAGGCGACCTTGTCCTAGCTTATGATATCGCTCATGATACCTTTGGCCATGGAAAATTTGAGTCACTTTGGCATGGCCCTTACATTATCCAACATTGCCTCACCAAAGGCGCATACATCCTAGCCTCTCCTGAAGGCCTCTCTCTCAAAGAACCCATCAACGGGTTGTATCTCAAGATATTTTATGCTTAAAAGTAGTCATTCTAGTTTAGGTTATTTCTTTTCTAGTGTTTTTAATCTTTTTTCTCCTCTCCTCTCGTCTAAACTATCCTTTGTGCTATTAACAGATGTTTCCTCCACCATCTTACCACATCGGTTATGCCGATGGCGCCAGCCGTTGGACACAAAATCTCACTTCGGCTGCTTGGGCTCTCTACACCCCCTCACATGAAATGCTACATTCAAGCGGCATATGTTTGGGACCAACAACCAACAACCAAGCTGAATACACTGTGGTCATTGGCCTCCTGGCCGACGCCCAGCGTCATCATATTCATCACCTTAGCATCTTCCTCGACTCTCAACTAGTCGTTCTCCAGCTCAACAATGTATACCGTGTACGCGATCCGTGCCTCTTTCACAAATACTTGCAGGTTAGACTGTCATATCAATATTTTGATTCCATTACATTTACACATATTCCAAGACAATTGAATCAAACAACAGATCAAATAGCTAACATGGTGTTAGATTGGCATATATCACATCAAGATACACATACATAAACATCTCATAAATCCTATCACAGCATATAGATCGAATAGACATCAAAAAAAACATCAACAAAAACATGTAGACAACATCAGGATCTCAAAAACTGTATACTCATGTATATATAAAATGCCCATTAGGCCATCCGAATGTTTACATACAAAAATACATGTGCCCGCAGGCCAGCACAGCACCTCGGGACAAAAATCGTCTCACCAGCCTATATACAACAAATACATCATACATCAGTCATGGTGCTTCTATCGCACCACCACTTTCTCCTCCCTCGGGAGGAGGTGGAGGCCCACCACCACCTGATCCAGGCAGTGGTGGACCACCCACAGGACCCTCCTGCCCCGGCAGCAGGCGTCCACTAGTCATCGCAGCAAGCATAGCTGCTCGCTGCACTATGGCCCACCATGGTGGCAGCACCCCCACACACGGCTCCAGGAAGCTCTCGTCCTGGATACGTGTCCACATGCCCTCAGGCACATCTTGAAACACCGTCTCCAGATGATGGCGTATGTCATCAAAATCAACTTTGGCCGCTACCGGAGGAGCATGTGATGGCCGCGCACCGGGGTCATCGAACCGATGCCTCCTTGCTGCCCTCTCAGGCTCAGCAGGTCGCTCCGCGACATCCTCTCACCGACGTCTCTCTCCCTGCGGTCTTCTCTCTGGCTCTCGATGAGTCGATGCTCTTTGCATCTCCACCTCGTGCCCGCGAGGTGCCACATATGCACATGCACAAAACAACAACAACATATAGTATCAACATCTATATCATATACATATGGACTGATATCTCAAAAGACAACATAAATAAAAAAACGTACCTCGATGGTCAAAAACCTCCCCTGGAGGCAACACCATGTCCGGGTCACCCCGAAAGTCCACCCAAGCATAGGGGTACCGAAGTACTACCTGCAACATCTGTCGCCATATCCGTGCCGCATCTGCTGAAAAATAGTGGCCACCTTCGCCACCACTGTGGCGAACCAAAACTATAGACCACCGCCTCAATCATGGCTCTCATGCCCCCGGCATCTCCAGCAGAACCCTCGGGTGCAACATCGACACCCTCTCTAAAAACCAGGCCACTAAGATGGACCCGAAAGCAAACTCTCCTCCATCAGTGGACCGACAGTGGTCCAACTACGCCACCATCCTATCATGTAGCGTCAGTCCCCAAGTGAACTGCTCGCCATCCAACATTCTCTCCAGCACCAACAGCTGGCCACCACTAATCCGTTGGGTCGCCAGTGACCCGTATACTCATACAATCATTGTTGTTATACAACGATGAGCTAGGGAGTCAATAGCAGTGATGCTCACCACCGTCCCAGACATGAAGTTCTGACCTGAGCAGTATCTCTGGCCAATCTCGGCCAATGAAGTGGTCCTAGGAAATACCAGCTCCGCCAGTAGGGGCTTTCCCTGAAAGGGGAGTCCAGTCAGAAAATATACATCCTCCACCGCAGTGAAGGGGATCTTCTATCCTCGCACGAGGAAGCAGTGCAGCTCCGGACTCCACATCTGGAGCAGGAACTGTAGTAAATACTCCTGTGCCCATATCAACAGGCACTCAAATAACTTTAGCAACCCACAGGTTGCTAAAGTCGCTCGCACCCCCGGCCCCTCAATGGCCACAGCATCTCGCAACTGGACCCAGTCTCGCTCTCGCCACCGCACTGGCATCGTCACTGCTGGCCACCTACAACCAACACAAAGTCCTATATCAGATCAGATAAACATCAACAGCATCAAAAATACTCGTTTTTTTTTTTACCCTTCAACCTTGCCTCCTAGGAGCGGTTTTTGTTCCCACAAGTGCGCACCCATGCGCGCCTGTTCATTTCACAGGCGCGCATATGTGCGCGCCTGTACACTGCATAGGTGCGCATCAGTGCACACCTGTTCATTTCACAGGCGCGCCCTTACGTGCGCCTGTTCATTTTACAGATGCGCATTGGTGCGCACCTGTCAAACCTACAGGCGCGCACTGATGTGCGCCTGTTCAACTCACAGGCGCGCCCTTCGGGCGCACCTTAACTTCCCCCTACCGCGCACCCATGCACATGTGTTAGGTTTATAGGTTCGCACATATGCGCGCCTTTCACCGCATCGCCCGCGCATGTGGGCCCCACACCCCCTAAAAACCCCTGTACGGCCCTCCATACAAACCCTGCCCAAAAATTGAAACCCTATTTCTATGCAGGATGATCAGACCACTAACCTGATACTCGCAGAATGTCGATCAGATACCTCGTCCTCCCCGAATCTCCAAATCTCCTCTGAAATCTGCTCGTCCAGTCACTGCTGGAGCAGGTACAAATGAGGTGGCAATGTGGGCCCTACAGCTTTATATAGGCCTTTTTCCAAACTTCCACTCACCATTCCAAGAGCCCAAGGTGTCCATTTTTCAAACCATCTTCAGCCACAGGATCAGCATCCCGCCACCTACATCATAGTTGTCCCTGGGTCACTTTTCATCCCGAGCCCCCGGGGCGCCCTTTTTTTTACATCATGGTTAGGTACGCACGTGCATTGTCACATTTATCAAATACATGCTCATATCTTAATTATCTTCAGATATTTTTCACTTTGGGTATTTTGTTGTTATGTGTGCAGGTACTTGCTCACTGGTCATCGACATCAACCCTTCAGGTATATATTCAGCACTGGCATGTAGTCTCTCCTATTGTATTGCATTTACATTTCCAGTCACACCCGCTGATATTGTCCTTTGGGATCCTCATTCCTGGCTCTGCAGTACCCACACCTCCATTTTCATCTTCGGTACTGTCACCCGATAGCATTCTTACCCACATGAATTGTCCCATTCATAGCACCTTTTTGGTACTTTTTGACACTCATGCTTTTCTTCATTACCCTTTAGGGATGGGAGTCCCAATAGTCTTTCATCATGTCGTGAATCATCCACATACTTCTTCTCCTCATTTTGCTAGCTTTCCATATGGACTCCCAGATCATCTCTTTACAGGTTCTATTTTCTTTTACCTGCACTTCCGCAGGATCATGAACCCTCCATTTCATCCACAATCTGTTTACCCATCTGCGAACCTAACCTTCATTTCACCTTCTGCATACAGAAACGCACCAATGGGGCCCCCACCCTTCATCAGTTTCCCAAGACAATTATTCCCTCCCTGGGGCACTCATTTCACACTGGGCACCCGTTTCTATATTTGTACATTTCTCCCCAAAAAATTATTCATTATTTATTGTACAAACGACTTTATTTCCAGTCATTACATTTTATTTTGTCGTCATTGTTGGCGACCTACTTCCTTTTGGCCACATGAAACCCATGTCACCCTTGGTTGGAGTTTCACTTATCATCTACCCTCGATGGCATCGTTCATATCCTCAGAGTACTCCACATATCACTTACCTCTACCCTCTGAATTTGTTCACCTTGTCCCGCCTCTGGCACAACTTATCACCAGTCTTGTCGTCCCCCTGACACTCGACCTTGTTACACGGTTGCGGCCACTTTTTATCTCATACATCCTCCAACCAAGGGAAGTCTTGAGTCTTCCCACTTCTTGACTTCGTCCATGTATCTCTGCCACTTCCTCACCTCAGTAGATTCCACAAAGCCCTTTGCTTCTGGGAGTCGCGTTCCCCTTTCGTCGACATCAACACAATTTTCTGGAAGGGCAACAGTATCTTGATTCTCATTCTCCATTCAATGAGAGATCTCGGACGACACAAGGTGAAACACCATTGCTCCCTGCTGTCGTTGGCCCCCATAACATTCAACGCCAACACTTTCTCATGTTATGGTGGGTCTTACTTTGCGACTATTGCAGTTCTTTTTATCATTTTCCGAAGACCTCTGAACTTGATAGGGCCATCAATGCCTGCATCATCATCGATGCTTATTACTGCGATCTTTGCCTATTGTTCAGAGTATGTTCCTTTGCAGAATTGTCTTCTGCCTTTCTCATTACCGCTCCTGAGGGCGCTACAGTTGTCTACACCAACACTTCAGTCATCTTTTTTCAGAGTTACATAACACAAGCATGGGGCATGCCCACCTCGTTTGTACACAGTTTTCTATTTTTTTTCACAACTCTCAGAAGGTCGGTTCCTACCGGTTCCTTTTTTATCCAACGGATCGCTCTGAATGATCCCACTATTTCTCTCTCTTACAACACCATTCTCAGTAGAAGAAACATTGATGGATTTTGACTATACGTATGATCCTAACCTCATCCATAAGGGGGCATCTGTTATCACTGAAATTTCGTCCGCACATGGTGACAAGAACTCAACATCGTCAAAACAGTAATGAAGTCATTCATGGCACTGAATTAATTTCACAGCATTCCAAAAAGGTCAAAAACTATACAAAGTAACCAAAAATTGAAGAGCGCTTTACAAAAGTTGGGTGTGCGTGCACATGCATGGAACAGGAACGTACCATGCACGCATAGGCGCACGATGCGCGGTTGTTGGCGCAAAAACCCGCGCACCTGATAAACGACGCATTTATTGAATTGGTCGGCCTCCCAACCACTTATGGATCAGCTCCCAAGCCGATTTGACCCTCAAATCTGAGCGGAATCCGCATGGTAGGCTGGTCAAAGACCTAATAAATCCCTAAAGAGCCTCTTTTCACACTACAAAGGGGTTACACAATAACCCAATGCAATTCTATAAAAATCCATGAGGAAACCTCATTTTCTCAAGGAATTTCATGTAATGTTATGCTGCCTAGATTGTTTGAAGGACTCACTCCTTGACAATAACACATTGGTACCATTTCATTGAGCCATCCACCTCTCCATTGAGTAGATGTGCTAGGAGTTCTTTCACCATCATTTTCATTTTTCTTGTTGTAAGGAGAGCAAGCTTGTGAGGGTCAAAGAGCCTTCCTTTGGAGGAAGAAGGGACTCATAGTCCCCTTTCTTCATTGTGCTTTGATTTCATCAATAGATCTGGTGATATTGGTCTTTTTGTGTTTGTTATTTCTCTACCCATATGCTTATGATTTTAGTTTGTATTAGTTTAATTCTTGCTTATAGTTTTGTTTTTCTTTCTCTAACTCTTTCCTCTACAGCTGCCATGCTCAGGAAGACCCAACTGGGCATGTAATCACCTCTTATTTTCTCACCACGGTGACGAAAAGGGTGCAAACAAAAATGATCGCCCATCCATTGCACTCCAACACCCACTTGATGCACAATCATGCATTTCTTTCCCCATATCCAGGGAGAAAATGGATACCCGTAGACCCGTAGGAAAATCCCAAGAGTTAGTAAGGGTGTAGGAGCACCTTTTCCAACTTCTTATGTTCCAACTTAATCTACCAATAGCATCAATGTAACTAAATTCCTAGTCACTCAATAATTTGGAGAGTTCATAGGTTAATTTCTCTCCATGAGTCATAATTTCCTGAAGTAGGATAACAAATGTTTTAAGGTCTCTATTAACCTCTCTGTGGCCAATTTCTTTGAAGGATTGGCCAACCCTCAACAATTTAGGGCCAAAAATATCATTTTAAACCCTCACAAGGGCCATTTTATCGAATCCCCTATCAATGTTAATCGTTTTTTTATCTAGATTGGATCATCATATAATTTTTCATCTATGTTGGTACTTTCTAGGTGGAAAAAAATGGAGGAATCGACTTGCAGGGCCATTTTAGTGATAAGTCCCAGTTTGGAAAATTAGGGTTTGGAATCTTCTAGAGCCATTTTGAGGCATTGAATGAATTTTTTTAGCATTAAAACATTCAAAACTTCTGCACACACAGAGACCTTTCCAACGATGTGAAAATTACCTCAATCATAAATCATGTGCGAAAGTTATGCCTCCCACAAGTTGACCACCATGGTACGAGTGGATGCAACGTCATCCCCCATTACTCACACATATGGGGCTAGCCACATGTGGACTTCCAAAAATTACCCATCTTAATCCCCATGAATGACCCATGATTTTCCTTCTAACAAAAGGAATAAAACTGCAGGTTGAGAACCTTCTTGGAAGGGAAGATAGAAGAGACACACGAGGGGAAAAGAGAGAGAGTAGGAAGTATTGGAATGGAGGTAGAAGACATATTTTGGGGGAACTCTCATGGGATTTGGAAGAAGGTTACAAAGGTTACATAGTGCTATGACCAATGGAAGAACCCATTAACAGAGAAAACAAAAAGACAAAGAGCATGAGAGCCCATGTGATTGGTCATAGAACTCAAAACCAACTTGGATTGAGAAGCCATGAGTTTGATGCTTGTTGGATAATGGAAGGGAATCCCTTGTGCTAAGGAAAACACTAGTTGGGGAGGCATTTAAGAAGCCTCATGGAGGCCTAGGGCATGGATTGGGTGAAAGGGTTTCTTCCATTGGTTTCAATAATGGAGAGTGGCCCTCACA
The DNA here is from genome assembly GCA_009831015.1 of Picea engelmannii. Lineage (NCBI taxonomy): Eukaryota > Viridiplantae > Streptophyta > Pinopsida > Pinales > Pinaceae > Picea > Picea engelmannii. The sequence goes on along the minus strand of ML809515.1, from coordinate 121,310 downwards.
CTATCAATGTTCTTTGAGAGATTGAGTGTTCCCTTGGTGGTATCATGGCTCGACACAGGGGTGGCCAGATTGCAAAGAGGGATAGTGCATCTAAGCCACCTATGGTTGGGTGGAAAGGTGTTCACCCTCATCCAATTTGGGTTGGTAAATGAATTATGACAAATATGTTTCTTCGTGTATTTATTTTATACTATGTAATATTGTTATGTATGCTTATGCTATGAATGAAATTGTATGGCTAATTAGCAAGAAAACATAAGGAAAAAGGAAGGGGATGTGTGTCATGTGTTTCCTATGTAAGCAATGATGTATCTTTGTGTTTGATTTTCCTATAAGAGGAAATTGGGTTCTTAAAACTATAAATGGAATGCACATAAGCTCAAGTAACATGAAATTCATGGTTTAAATATCAATATAGTGGCATCGATTGTCCGTGTATATAAATTAAATGTATAGGCTACATACAAGATATTTTGGGCATGAAATTACAGAGAAAACTACATGGTTGAGATTTTCTATTCCCATCCTTAAAAGGGAACGTTGAGGCAGTAAGTTTGCATTGTTATCTAAATTGTAATACTCATCCAACCTACATATCTATTTACTTAGTTATGTGAGACTTACATGGTATTTCACCTCTTTTTTTCTTCTCAAATCTATAGATTTTAACCATGAATCTTGTAAATGCCTCGAACATATTGGAAGTATTTTGTGGATCAACTCCCTTGCCAATATATTCTTGAGTCAATTCATACAATGTTTGAAGGCATTTTGTGGCTCTTCCCCCTTTCTCATGTATCTTTGTGTTTATGAGACTCACAATATCTCATGAAAGCTTTTGTGTGAAGGATTATGATAAATCCATCCTTCAAACAAACATAAATGTTATGTTGTAATGGACTTTCATGAATCGTTATCTTCTCTCTTAAGATTTGTTGTTTGAAACTATTGAATTGTTTTGTGGAGGCCCCAACAAGTTTTCCCATATTTTTGAATGGATTGTGAATGACACCCATATCCCACCCAAGCACCATAGTCTATTAAATAGGATAAATGTGGTGGTTTGAAGCCTTGTTAATGTTCATGGATAAATTCTATACCAAGAACATGGATAAATGGTCCATGTTCAGAATAGGCATTTCCTTTTCCCTTCTCATGAACTACTCAAAATAATGACTGAAGAAATACTCTATGTTTTCTCAATGGTTTGGCTCCAACCCTAGATGCAAAAGTCTTACATGTCAAGTTATATTTTCAATGTTTATCTTTAGCTATATTATAATATGAATATCATTGGCCTAACATTTCCTTCTCCCTCGATGGAGTGTACGTACAACCAAATATGTATCTATCAGACCTATCATCCAGCTCGAGTGATGAAATTTTGAGAGGGACAAGGGAAAACATATCCAACACATGTTACAAGGCGAAATCAGCTAGAGGTGAAAAGGTCAGAAGAAAGTTTGGTAGGCGCATGCAATTCTTTCTTGTTGAAGGAGGATCATTCTCTTATGACGATGAGAGCATAGGTGACATTGAGGTTCCCTTGAGGTAAAAAAACCTACTGAAACAATGGGTACCCAAGGAACTCTTTGAGTTGGACACCAACTTTTGTGTTAATGAGAGGATGTATCGCATTGCTCTGTCATCCATCCATGGCCTTGGTTTATTCTCCATGGACAGCATAAAGGTAAAATATGGCGGATTAGTTGAATTGTTTGAGTATGTTTGACCATGTTACACTTATGGAGTATGGTTGAGGCTGGTCCAATATATGCCTAGTATGCGGAGATACGCACTCACCGCAAATTATATACAGTTGAAAGACAATAATAGGCATAAAGAAGAGACTATGTATATTGATGGAAGGCCAAAGGCATTGGGGAATATTGCGGGTCTTATAAATAGTACAAGGCCTGTGACAACAAGAAAGGAATCCAAATGCATTTTTGAGGAGTGTGAAGGTAATAGGATATTTGTATGTGCGGTGAAAAAAATAATGGCAGGCGAAGAGCTGCTGGTCGATTACAATATGAATCGAGTCGACCCAGGAACGTATTCTTTTGCTACGGTAAAAAACCCATTATAACCAAACTTAAAAATGGATTACTTAATTTGTGAATGTTTCATTTGTGACGAAATTTTATTTTATTTCTAAAATATTTTACTTTTAGGCATATTTTGCGTTCCTCTACACTTATCCCTCTAACATCAAGTGTTCTTGTATCTTCACACAAGGATAACACGACCTAAAAAATTTCAGTCAACATTTACAATATTGGGTTACCTCATTCCATCCCTCTCTTATCTTACCTACAGTTGCCCAACCATAATATCACCAATTCATGGATAGAATGAAGCATGTGCCTCTTATGTTAACTTTGAACAATGACAATGGCATATACAATACATTTTAGAGGGTGCATTATAAATCATTTGAAAGGTTTTTACGTTAGCTAAAATGGGGTGTTAGAATATTTTTTCCTAGTTTGGTAGATATAATCACTATAAGCAACAAAACTCTATAACACGGTGACGCTACCTCTCTCTTGAGTTTCAACATGTATTTTATTTCTCCATGGGCCATCTTCCATATTTGACCTTCATGAAGTTATCCCATATTGCTTGGGATTTGTATTGCGCCCTTGAATCTGTTATGCACATCCTTTCTAATGGTTTGGGCTTCAAGCCATCCTTTGGCCCCATTCAAATCATCTTGGAAAAACTTTCGACCCACTTTGCCTCATTTGTTGCAACACCCAAAAGGCTCCTTTCCATTACATCTAAGGAACATGGGAATTTAAGACAAAGTTGTAGACCACAACATTTGGTTAAAGCCGAGGATCTCAATGTAGAAATTCCACATTATTAGCTTGGAAGGACACACATCACATGAAAGACATCCAATGCTTCTACCGACCTCCTCACCTTTTGAAGAACATAAATCAATGTTGTATAGACATACCTCCATTGAAAGCCCTTATGTTGCACTATATGGCTTGGAAATGTTCATTTGATAGAGCCGAATTATCACTTGTTCTCATGGAAACTGCCTTACTACATCCTTGTTGAATTCTCTAATTCTCGGATTTGATAGTTATTGTTTTATAATTTCAATGCAAAATTTTGTTTCATGCCACAGTTATAATAGAATAACTATGCAATGAGAATCTCAACTATTACAATGCAATAGAAATAAAAAGATCTAGAAATATTAATCATGCACAGAAGACACAAGAACACAAGAATTTATCCTAGGAAAACCAAAACCAAGCTTGGAAGAAAACCCAACAACATTTCTTATAGAATAATCAATTCAAGAGTTTACAAGTTTATCACCATCAAAATAGACCAAGAGATATCAAAGAGTCACCTCCCCAGCCTAGCACAACTCCCAAGAAGTAGCACACAAGATATAATACCAAGAACTTCAAGTTGCAATGAATTTTACCCCGAATTTTACAAAACCCATTATACCCAAACTTAAAAAGGGATTACTTAATTTGTGAATGTTTCATTTGTGATGAAATTTTATTTTATTTCTGAATGTTCCATTTGCTGATTTTTGCTCGATGTTTCATTTCCAAATATTTTCTAATTTGTATGTGTGAATGTTTCATTTGATAATATTTGCCAATATTCCAATAGTTCATATATTGTTTTTTCAATATTTCTTGCACGTACTAATATTCTTCTTGAAATTATGCCAGACTGGTGATCGGGGCAAAGGCCTTGAGCATGGAAAAGGCATTGATTAGGGAAAAGGCCCTGTTCCTAGCATTGCATCGACCGAAAATGATGAATATATAAGTGATGAAGAAATATTTGATTCTATAGACCCATTGCTGACAATAGAATTGTCCATAAGAAAGGCCAATAGGGAATTCCGGGATTTGGTCATTGTTGGGCCGGAAACTGCTGAGGATTTCAAAAGGATAGTTGAATTATGTGTTAAGATAGAAAATTATGGGGTAAGTCATTTCATCTAACAATATCAATTTTTGGTTTTAAATTTTGTAATTTGATATATGCAATTAACACATATTTCTCATTGTAGAATTTTTTGAGATCGATGAGAGGGGAAGAGGAAGGTCCTGGTAGTAACAGTGGGACTGCAATAGTGAACCTGCATGGCCACGTAGCCACCAGGCTATTTCCCCCCCCATGTGTGTCGCCTGAGACTGATTCTATGGCTTATAGGGGTGATGCCACGCCCCCATAGCACACGCCAGATCATGCAGGTGGTGATCATGATCATGGAACTAATCACTCTTCCATTGATTTTTACCCTGGTGCTACACGTATCCAAAGCACAGAAATAACCGTGGTATCATTTTTGGTCGACTAGGACATGGTTCCTCTAAAAATAGTACAACTACCAGGTATTTAATATATGTCGTTATAGAGATTCCTGTTATATAATTGTTTAAACAATCACATATCAGTGAGATTTAAATTACTAATGATGACGATGTTTTACAGGAAATAGTGTGTTCTACAATAGTTTGCATGACTATGCACTAGAACCTTTTGGGCCGACCATTCGACTATGATGGAATCGAAAATATTCCAAACTGAAAAGCCTTCTTATCTCCAGACTGGTTGGTGATTTTGGTGACTCGTTCAATAAGACAGAAGTCCTAAAAAGGACCGGTAAGCATTTGAAACATTTTAGAGAGGTGTATAGGAATAAATTAGTATAGGACCCCAAGTGCGAATGCGCTTTGGTTGTCCCTGAGAGGGAGTGGAAAGAAATTATTCTCAATGCAAGAGAATTAGTGATGAAAGCACAAGGAAATAAACCACCTGGCCCTAAAAGGTAAGAGGTGTTTTCAATTTACTATGATGGTATTTTTTTTACTTTATGAGGAAAACAATCAATATCTAACATATCTCAAAATATTGCGTAGACTCCAAGACACTTCCAAGGAAACAAAGGCAAGACAAGACAAACACGGCCAACATAAACTGGGCCAAGGTGGTTATGGGAGATTGAAGGCATGGGTTGTAAGTGCCTAAACATTTTAGTTTTTTTTTTTATCATCGTCACTAAATCTGTAATTCATTGCAGCTAGTGACTAATGATTTTGATATTGCTCAATGAAGGGGGATTTGTTCAACGACCAAGCCACAGAAGAAGATAGAAAGGTCGGGTTCACATAAGGTTTTGATGGTGTGGTGGTGCAATGAATAATCTTGGGGCAATCGCCATGTGTCTCTCTGGAGGACATGGTAAATAAAATGAAATTAAAAACTTGTCGATTAGTTTTTACTCATTGATTACTTGTAATGTAAAATATATTTTTTATTCATTTAAAATGTAAAATAATGTGTGCCTTTTCCACATTCACGGGAGAGTAACAATGCTACCAATGCTCCTGATGTACCCGTTGAACCACATACTGACCCCCATATTGATTCAAGCGTTGTTGCCAAAGGACCATTACATAGTAGTATGCAAGCATTTTTAATGTTTTTCCATTTTTCAATGAGTATTAATATTTAGGGTGTATTCTGTACTAAATACTTATATTGTTTCATATGGCAGAGCATGTAGATGTGCCCAATTGAGAGCAGAGATCAAAAAGCACAAAAACAACAATGCGACCACCAGCTAATGTTTCTATTGAACCGACTAATCCAGGTATAAAACATTGTAATTAAATCTGTATTAATTAAATTTCCCTAGGAACAATGAATAACAATATCACTTGAATTTTTTTTGTTGTTGCAGCAGTGGATGCCCATGTGCATCCTCAACCTCCATGCCAAAATACTAGAAGTTCATCGTGGCGTGAGGTGTTGAGTAATGATGATGCAACACTTCAAGAAGGCCCAATAACTATGGGGGATCAGTTAAATGATGATGAAGAAGACTTAATTTGTGCTTTCATGGATACCAGGAAGAAGAAGAAGAAGAAAAACAAATGATTAGACATTTTATTATTAATATAAATCCAATATATTATCCCTGAGGTGTAGGACAGTCGGTGACGGAGTGTGTTGTTAAGCCACTCTGTGATGTTAAAGTCACCAGTTCGAAACCTGCGGGGACAAAAAATCCAACCATGTTAAGGGTTGTTGTGGCTCAGGCCGGGTGCGATCCCCGGGTGATTTTGACAGCTTAGATGCCCCTGAGTCGCGGTTTCTCAAGCCACAGTTTAATCACGTAGCCAATAGGTCCCGCACAAATTAACAAACAAAAAATATATATATATAAATCCAATATATTTTTGGTTCATTGTAATGTATTTTGTTTTCCTAAATGTCAGGAATATTATTTTCTTTCATTTTTTTTGTTTTAACACATAGCAATGAATGTTTTATGATTACATTTAATGTTACTGTCATTTCTAATTATAGTTGTAAAATCTAGATAGATTGGGTATGGGGAAATGAGAGTGATGTGAGAGGGGGGGAGGGGTCAAAAGAGCTTCCACCTTCACGTGGTTGGTCTTGTTCAATAGAGAATAATTTATTCTCGAAACAAAGAGAAGCTCATTCAGGTATTCGTCTTTAGTCATTAATTTGTAGAGGTTGTTACATTTTTAATTACAATTTTGAAATATAATTAAGTCATGTGATGAATCGCAAGATGGAGAGGAGCAACATTGGAGGCACCCCATCACTCAAAGGTATGGATCTTGTTAAGTGTTGTTTTAAGGTGATATAATTACATATATGTTAGTCAATGTTAATATTAAATAATAATAATATAGGAAATGTGTTAAGAAAGCTAAATATTTTATGTTTTTTATATTTTTTTGGAGATTATTTTTGTTGAAATTATAATTTTGAATTGATGAAATTGTTGTTTTTAATGTAAAAATAGTTTAA
>ML809515.1:73389-94172 GCA_009831015.1 Picea engelmannii | reverse complement strand
TTGTACTTGAACATTTAAGTGGGGTAAAAGGAGGTTTCCCCCTCGAAGAGGCTTATTATCTAAAATTATCTCTTTTTCAAGGCGTTGAGTACTTTTTCTGAGGTTTTTCTATGCTATATTGATATTTGGTTCTTAACATTTTCATGTTAACAATTTGTACATTCCATCACTATAGTAATATTCATGCCAAAGTATAACTCGAGAACCCTTATTTGGGACCTATACTATTAGATTCTTCTCTTCACACTGATCATCGTGGTACCTATCAGTTGTAAGTTTTTTTGCCCCATGGAACCACCAACCCTTCCCATCACCCTTATTTTATTGTACCTATCCCATTGGATTACTCTCTTCACCCCTCCCTCTATGGTACTCCTCACATATAACCATTTTTTATGTGCAAACCCACCTACCCATTTTTTCCTATTCACAAATGGCTCTCACCCACAACCAAGAACTCACTGCCTTGATCACAGACAACACCTAGAACAAGTAGGACATAACAAAAAATCAACTCCAACCTTGCCCCCCTCAATTCCTCTAATCATACCCTCGAGGACCAATATTCCACCATCGAATACAAACTCAACTAATTGATGAGTTGATCTGTGAACCCTACCTCTTCTAAACAACCTTCCTAGAATGAATATGTCAATTCATCCAATTTCCAATCCCTTCATTCCAATAACCTTCATCGATAACTGTGTCTTCCCAGAATTGAGGTGAACAAATATGATGGATTGAACCCCACGAACTAGGTCACTCAAATGGAACACTATTTCTCCTTGCATGGAAATATTGATGTTGTTATAACCCTAAATTTCTCTACATATGCATACTTGAACTTTGGCCCTTTTACTTGCATTTTTTTCCAAGACATTACTGAGTTGCTCTTCTAAAAAACCCATTTTTTGAATATGTACGAGCCCTGCATCAATATTTCTCGTGTATATACACCTTTTGCACCACTACAAACTGTGTACGCATGCATTCTGCACCATGACATCCCGTGTATACCTGAAAAAGTTGCAAAAAATAAAAAAGTTGCAAGGAATTCGTTGAGATTACGAGTTATTGGGTAGTTTTCCAACTAATCCATCGCCTTTAGCACGTCACCCAACTGAATAACCATCCTTTTGTCATATAAAAGGAGGTGTTGGGTTCTCATTCCATATCTAGACATAAGAATAGTGAAACTCTACCCATTTCACATCCTCTCCTGGGCCCAAGTAATTGAAGCCCTTTTGTGATAATTTCCTTAGAATTCCCCAATTTTCCCTTCTTCCTCCATCAGAACTCATTCACTTCCCAAGAAGGGATATAAAGGTTGAGAGGAGAAGCCATACAAAGGTGCATTTGGATCTTGGTGAAGAGGCGATTGGACTAGGTTCCTAAAGTAATAGTTGGCTTTGGTTATAAAAGGTATAATCATTGAGTTATCAATAAAAGAAGTACTTTTCCTGTCCCAAATCATGGTGTATTGAATGTTTGTAATGGTTTATGTTTTGATATTCTAACATCTAACCCTTATTTTTATATGAACTGCATGTTTGTAGCTTTTTTTTTTTGTCTTTGAATGCAGGACAGCCTTGGGAGGAGGCATCCAATTAGTGAAGCATTCAAGTGCGAGAGGATCATCACTGGACGTGGAGTAGAGGTACAGTTACCCGATCCTTCTGATCTTTTATTTTCTTGTATGAGTCTTGGGTATGTTTGGGGTAGTTAGGGAAGTAGTTGAATTTTATATGATTGTGATCTTCCTACATTCTGAACCCTAGTATAGTCTTAAGGGGGGGTTTTCCCGCTAGCATATGTGTTGGCCAAACTCCATTACAGTGTCCTCTATCTAGATCATGAATTCTAGAAATGGTGGCAATATTGTAAAAAATTGTTCCAAAGTTATGTTGTGTCGACATATTTGTTTTCAATCTTTATGAATGCTTTGACACTGACACCCACCATTTGGGCCATTTGACCAAATTGAAACAATCTTTCATAGTGAAATAATTTAAAGCTTCCTTTGAGCAATTGGCTTTTAGAATGGAGGTCATGGTTGATGTCTTCTTTAGGGAATGTTTTATCAATGGAAATAAGGATGGAATTCACACCCAGGTCCTAGTGTATCACCCCTAGACTTGGTTGGAATATACTAAATGAGTCAAGGAAGCACAACAGGTTGTCTTGTCCTAAAACAAAAAACACTCATTCATTCCTCACCCTAGACCCACCAATTCTTCCCCTCCTGCCACTCCTCTAAAGATCTACAAATTAACTTGATAACAAATGGTTGAACACCAACTCAAGGATCTTTGTTATAATTATGATGAAAAATATTTTATGGGGAACAAGTATAAGGAACATAATATTTTTATGGCCAATTTTGGGGATGTTTCTGATGAGAATGTAGATGTTTCCATTATGGAAGAGAAACCACTAGTAGATGATCTTACTCTACCCTATGATCCACTAGAATTTGAACCACTAATTTTACTGAACGACCTCATTGGATTCTCTTCTCCCCGAACCCTCAAGTTAATTGGCTACATTAAGCATAGGAAAGTAATAATCCTAGTCAATAGTGGCAACACCCATAGTTTTTTCATCATCACATTTCCCAAGAAATAAATTGTTACATCTATGTAGTACAACAATTTTCAAATCATGATTGTCAATGGTGGTTCCATGAAATGTGGGGGGTGTTGTGAAAATGTGCACCTACAATTTGGTTAGTACCACCTAAAATCTCATATGTTTTCTATCAAGATGGGTGACTATGTCATTGTGCTTAGTGTTGAATGGTTATGCACTCTCGATACCATCACCTTGGATTTTAATGAATTAACCATGCAATCTCAATAGGAGGGACAACAATATAAGTTCAAAGGAATCACATCATGATCCCTTGATATCATTAGTTCCCACCAAGTGGAAAAACTACTTTAAAAAGGTCATTATGGAACTATTTCCCAACTCCATTCAATTCAATCCATTGAGACACCCTCTGTGCATCTTGACATGCAATCTATACTCTCCCAAAACCAAGTTATTTTTAACACTTTCCCCTTCCTATGGTGTCCATGATCATTCCATTCCTCTAGTATTGGACAATATCCCCCCCAATGTTCTCCCTTATCATCATCCCTTTTCCTAGAAAAATGAAATTGAGAAAACTATTCAAGAATTGGCAGAAGTGGGTTTTATCTATACTAGTACCAACCCCTATTATTCTCATGTAGTCATGGTACTCAATAAAGAAAGATTTTGTCACATGTATGTTGATTTTTCATGACCTCAACAAACTGACAATCAAATACAAATTTCTCATTCCTTTCATTGATGATGTTTTGGATGAATTGAGTGGTGCTTATTACTTTACCAAACTTGATCTTCATTCTAGCTACCACGAAATACATATAAAAGAGGAATACATTCAAAATACTATATTTATAACTCATGAGGGTCACTATGTGTTCTTGGTCATGCCCTTTGTCCTCTGTAATGCCCCCTCCACTTTTCAAAGTCTCCTAAATCATGTCTTTTGTCCTTTCCTCCATCAATTTGTCTCAGTTTTATTTGATGATATTCTCATCTATAGTAAAACTTGGAAATCCCATCTCATCCACGTGGATCAAGTTTTACATTTACTATCTAAGCACAATTTGTTTCTCAAACAATCTAAATGTGCTTTTGGAGCCTCTAAAAATGAGTACATGGGTCACATTTTCTACAAAGGAGGTGTAAAGGTGGATACTAAGAAAATTTAATCTATGAAGGATTGGCCTCATCCTAATACTCTTAAAATATTGCATGGTTTCCTAGGTTTAACATACTATTATTACAAGTTTGTTCAGAATTATGGAAAAAATGCAACTCATCTCGTTGTTGTCCTAAAAATGAATGCTTTCAGTTGGACTCTTATAGTCGATCAATCCTTCCATGCCTTGATAAAGGATATGTGCATGAATCTTGTATTGGCACTACCAAAATTAACCAAGATTTGTTTCCTAGAATGTAATGCTTCAAGGAAAGGAATTGGGGTAGTCCTCTTGCAAGATGGCATACATTTGTCATTTACTAGTAAAACAAATTTGAAACTTCATTTGGGACAATCAACCTTTGAAATGGAAATGTTGGATATTATGCATGTAGTGGATTTCTGGCATCCTTATGTATTACGGAAATGATTCCAAATTAAAAGTGATCATTGTAGCCTCAAGTGTTTTCTAGAACAAAGAATTTCATCCCTAGAGAAACAAAAATGGGTGACCAAGATATTTGGATATGATTATGCGATCATTTACAAGAAGGGAAAATACAATGGGGTTTCTTATTCTCTTTAAGGGAAATATGAATAAGAAGGGTCCCTCTTTTCCCTCTCTTTCATTGTAGAAGATTGGATTAAAATCATTCACCACGAATGGTTGCAACACCCAAACTTTCTAGCATGATCCAATAATTGCAACAATATTCTCAAGTTTCTCTCGGATAATCTTGGCATAATGAAGAGATTCGCTATAAAGGTTTACTATATTTAAGCAAAGAGTTTATCGTTAAATCCATTTTTCTCTATGAGCTTCATGCTTCACCCACAACTGAGCATTCAATATTTACCAAAACCTATGAATGGGTTAATTTTGTTTTTTGGGGGGAAGGTATGAAACATGAAATACACACCTTTATGGTTGAATGTGATACATGTCAACACAATAAGGGTTAAACCTTCGAATCTCTAGGAACATTCCAACTTCTCTCGATTCCACCTACTATTTGGATGGAAATTTCTATGGAATTCATTTTTGGGTTACCTAAATTGGGCAATAATCCAATCATCATGGTTGTAGTAGATCGTCTTTCAAAATATACTCATTTTTTTTCTCTACAGAACCCATTCATAGCATCCACAATGGCTCAAATTTTGATGGATATTATATTCAATCTCCATGGCATGCCTCCTTTTATTGTCTCCAACCACGATCCAACTTTCACCAACAATTTTTGGCAAGAATTGTCTAGGATCCAAGGAACCCAATTATATCTCAACACCGCCTATCATCCCTAGACTGATGGGAAAACGAAAGTTGTTGATAATTTTTTGGACACATATTTGTGGTGTTTTGTGTTAAAATGACAAGCTCAGTGGGCTCAGTGGTTACCCATATATGAATGATGGTACAACACATCTTATCGTAATTCCACTCATATGAATCCTTATGAAAAAGTATATGGGAAAAATCCATCTTCAGTTCTCTCATACATGTCAGGTATCTCCAAGGTTCAGGAGGTCGACAACACTCATATAGTTTGCACGACAATTATCCATACCCTCAAAGAAAATCTAGTTATGGATTGAAATCACATGAAGCAGCAAGCAGATCAAGTTCATTCAAAATTTCAATTTATTGAAGGGGACTGGGTGTTTCTTCATATGCAACCTTACAAGCAAACTTCACTCAAATTTGAACACTATTGGAAACACACATCCAAGTTTTAGTATCCTTATACAATTCTGAAGTGAGTGGGGCATGTGGCCCAATGTTAGCTCTTTCCAATCGCTCTAAGATCCATCTTGTTTTTCATGTCTCATGCTTAAATAAAGTGATTGGAACTAAGTGACAAAATCAGTGCACTCGATGATGTCAAGATACTAGTATTGAATTTAAAATAACTTATTTTATGTGTGAATGGTATGACTTTATATCCCCATTTGATTCTTGTCCAATATGCTTTAAGTTACGAGAACATTTTCCCCACATTTATAATAAACATCAAAGAACATATGTTAATAATTAGTAGAAATTCTAGCAGAAATTTGAAATATAAAGTTATAATGAAAATTATAAAATTTAGAAGTATGTGAAATATAAAAGTACCATAGAAATTGAAAATTGAACCATGAAATCTACGACTAGAGTGGAAGTGTGTGAAAATTGGAACCACGATATCTAAGCCTGTTATGTCCACCGATATGTTCAAGAACACTAAACAAATGAAATTTCTTCTTGGAATTCATTTAAAATTTTATGGCCTCCTGAAGCGTAGAATTTACATTTTTCTAGGTCTGCATAATATCAGCTAAACACTTAATCATGGCATGCCTTGTAATATCATCTTTCACTTTCATCACATAATTTTGTAACCATTTTTTTTGACATGGCAATTGCATAGGTAAACTTCACATTGAAATGTCGTCCTATTTCACATAGATATTATACAATGTTAAAAATATGTCTATTTGTATAATGTGTTTATAACAATGTATGCAACATTGTATTTCAATAAATGGAGAAAAAAAACACCCGCATATGTATCTATTCTTGATTGCACATATCTTCGTTGTTGCATCATCTACCATGAACTGATTCAATTTCCTTTCCAACTTACCCATGCATACTTTAATATGTAGTGTTTTCATCCATTTGAAAATATTAGAGGTCGTATATCTTGACATGAGATCCCATTCCACGGGAACACCATTATGTTGGGAATCAAATGCCAACAATGCATAAATTTGAAACTGCATAAAAATAAATAAGAAATCAGTTACTTGTTTAGATCATATTATAAATTAGTTTCTTTATTATAGGTTTGAATCGAGGATTTTTTGAGTGATGCAATATTTTCATTATGTTCCTTATAGGCTATATCTTTAAAGAATCATTTTTTTGGGTTCATCATTAGTTTTAATCCAAGGAACATTTTCCCATAATTGAGCTCTCCTTGCTTGATGGGAATCATCCACTCGAAGCATATGATACATGTACATAGGATAATATTGTGTTTCCTCATGATAAGGGAACCATTCCAAGTCTTCCATGAGCACACTAAATTCATAAAGTAAGGCCTTGTTATGATTGCAACAAATTTGAGCAATATTCTTTCCACTCCTACATAGAAAGGTTGACCCTAATGTAGACTCTAGGTTGGGTTCATGGGTGGAAAAATAGTTCAAGTTCGTGGTAGATAAAATTCTCTAACAATGTTTCAATTTACTCTAAGGTTGACCATAATTAAATTGGGAGGCCGAGGAAATGCACCTAAACTAGGCAGGGTAGTTGGGTAAATGTTTTAGTTGAGAAATCATCGGTCTAGTGGAAAAATTACACCAAGGTATTTTTACCATTTGAAGGGACTTAAAGAAACCTTTTTTTCACATGATCTAGGTCATTCAATTGAAATAGGAAAATCCTTTGTTTAGGTTGTAGGTATCTGTACAATTACATTTGTGTGGCTCCCACACATCTCGAATGTGGCTCCAATTTTTGACTTAAGGGGAACCCTTCCTACATAGTATCATAAGATGGAGCCCAACTTGAACAAATTACATAAAGTATCACAGTCATAATCAATATACTAACTGTTAGGGGGAGGTCATTACCTTATGATACACCTTAGAGTAGACAAATTTCTCAGGTAAGTTTTACACTATCTCCACTATTTGGGATAGGTTCAAAACAAAACAAGACGATGGATTTTATGGTGAGGCCATATCCCTCTTTTATGATAGAAAGGATGGGGCCTAATAGGGTAATAAAGTCACATTGAATGAAAAAATATGGTAAATTAATGAAACAATAACTCAACAACAACCCCTAGGATCATGATCCTTCAAGATATGGCTCAAACCCTCAAAATCATTTTCAAATTATTGACTCTTTTCCAAAAGAATCATAATTTCATCAAGGAGGAGTTGAAAAATATGATATTTTGGTGCTAGTTTATCCCCTTCAACCAATGATTATAGGCTGACATGTCTAAGCTCACACACCTTCTAAAAATTGTTGATATGTGAAGTACCAAGGGATACCACTTTGAATCCAAGTTTCATTAGATTAAATCTAGATATAAGAATGATTAATATTTCTTCAAGGCCTTAATATCTAAATAGCCCATGGAAAAAACTATTTTCTTAAACATATCGAGAGAAGAACAACTTGTTACCTGATGATTTAGAAATAATATGTGGTGCACTATAAGATCGTATTCCAATATTAGGGATTAAACGAGGAATATATGGTGGTTGCATAAAACCATGTGTATGTGGACCCTCATAGGTTTTATGACATGCAAATAAATCTCTATGATCAATGACAAGCATTGAATGAGTTAATCATAACTCCCTCAGAGGTGATTAAGGATAAATCCCACAAATGTGATACCAATCTTGACACTTGATTTCTACAAGGATAGACTTTCCTAGGCTCAACTTGCTCCAAGTTTATAAATAATCCACCATGACACAACAATTGGGTAACATTGTTAACAAGGAAATTGTTGAGTATATTCCTAAAGTTGTTGACCCTAAGATACTTATATATTGGAAACCAAACACACTTATAAATGCATCTTATAAGATTTTGGCTAAGGCCTTGGTGTTCAATGTTAAATGAATCATGCCCAAGATTATTCAACTCAAATAAACTAGGTTTATCAAAGGGTGTCTTCATCCCCATGGGTTTTGAAAAAGAATATGTCCTTTACTTTAACCCTTATTAGTCCCTACCCTTCAGCTATAGAGACTAATAGTAATTGGTTTTCCATGGTTTTATTAGTATGACACAAAAACCAACCACTTTAACCAAAGTTTCAACAAATTCATGCAATTTTCCAACTTGTGTTTGGTTTTAAGTCCTAATTTTTAAGTTTGAGGCCTTATTTAGCCTCATATTAAGCCAAGTGGCTTCAAAATTATGGAAATAGAAGCTTGAAACTTAGTAAACATGGATATTTAGGAAGCAATGTGAATAATGCTAGCTTGGCATTTAGCATTAATTCAAAACAATAAATGTTGCTGAATGTTTTTGGATCATAACTCATAATAGATAACCAAAGTTGTGGATTTGGCCCCTCTAGTGTGTTTTCAACTACACTCTATCTCCACTTCCACTTGGTCAATTTCATGTCACTTACATGCACTATAAGAATATTTTATATGGATATTGTTATGTCCCCATTACTCTTTTTCCTCGTGGTCAAAGACCCTTCTCATTTCAATTTGGATTCTTCCTCACCCCATGTGAAACCTTTCCTTCCACCTTCAATATGTGTCGACCTTCCACCTACAAACAATATGTGTAATATGTACTAGATATGAAGGTCATTTTCTGCAACAAAATATGGAAGTCATATTCTCTAACCACGGGTTTCAAGGTGGAGTTCCACAAAGGTTAGAATCTTTACCTATGTAATTTTTCTTGTAATTTTTCATACATTAAATTGCATACATTAGGTTCTACCTTCACATCTTGGTTAGTACAATTCTCTAGACACTAAAAATTTTGCGAAATTTTTTTTTTCCAAATTATAAAAATAGAAATCCATTTTTGAACACTGGTTATTTATGCTATATGTATCTGTGTAGGTGCCACTAGAAGAACTGGAGACAATTCATGTGAACCATACATCCATATCTGATACAATAGTGGTATCATGACTCTAAAGTATTCAATTTTTTTTGAACAAATTGTTCTTAATCTTCCGCAAATGTTAATTATCTTGATAGTGGGATTTTTTTTGTGTGTTATAGTCAAGAGATGAAATTGTTGGAGAGGTCCTAGTAGCACTCATGGTGAGATATGATGACATGACTAATTTAATGGTGAATGCAATCAAATAATACGTTGTGAAATAGGTTGGATTAGAAATATATACATAATTTCATTATAGAAACCTAAAATAAGTAAGCATGTGGCCTATTATCATAGGATTTGTACTTGTAAAAATCCCTCCACAAGATCCCAATCTTGTGTAACAATTGAAATTGTCTATCACTATGATTTTTTACTTATGGAAGAAGGTCCAACACAATGGAGTCTTCCCTTGTGACCTCAAGGGATCAAATAATAAGATTAGCCAACCCTACAACCCCCTATATTGGCCACCTAAATGTTAGGTCTAGTTTTAGGAGAGATAAGGAAGGAAACAAGGTAATTGGTTTACTTGTACAAGACAATAAACAATCTGAAGAATAATATAGAAAATTACTAAGTTTTATAATTCAATAATGACCTATTAGTCACTAAATAAAAAAATAAACCAGTTATTGTTGCAAATTACAACAATAAGACAATGTATAACAACGATCGATATTTTGTAACAACAATAAGAAAAATTACCTACAAGTATATAAGTTGAGCATACAAATTAATCCTTCAACATGTACAACAACATCCAATTGATAGATTTGAACTATGAGTATCTTTAGCCACTATTACAAGTAAGTATGAAACAAATAAAGTGAACCCTAGTGGTTGTAGCAAACTTTTATAACAACAAAAATAAATGTCATTTATTTTCTAGGGTTAGAGATAGTAGGGTTAGTCAAATCACTTTAGGAGAGATAATGTTAATTCTAAATATGTTTTCACCATAAGAAGAGTTATATACTAGTGTTGTTGTCTTTTCTAGGGAAAATTGAGTCTAGCATGAAACACTTGAAGAGAGACTTATATGATCAATAAGAATTAGATTCAAACCCTAAGGTAAAAATCCTCTTGGGCCTTAGGAGTAAAAGCTTTACGAGAAAAATTTATAGGGTGTAAAGCCTCTTGGGCCCTAGATGTTGTTTTCCCTCTTCTACATGGCCTAGGTCAAGGAACAAATGACTACAATCAAATCCTTAAGGTACAAATCCTGTTGGGCCTTAATTCATCTGGATATATTTTGAGAAAAAAATGAAGGTGGATATACAAAAATGAAATATACAGAGATATTGTGAGATACACAAATATATTTCAATAAACACATAGATATAGTAATGCACAATTTTTATTAATGAGAGAATGTATATAAACTATAAAATTTTAGAGTCAATGAATCGCTAGAATGGTGGTATCTTATCTCTGAGAATATATGTGATGGATATGCTCATTCACAATAAGATTATGACGTTTACAATGAGGCTCTAGAGGCCTTTTTAACATAAAGAAAATCCAAAACTCTAACCGCGGAAGATGAAACACTGAAATGTTTACGGTCCTCGATGGGGGAAGTTGATATGTCAACTTTACAATGGGTAACTTTTTCATACAGTATCCATTTGGGGAGTTCTATAACTCATCGGAAAGGTCTAGCCAAGGAGTACATATTCCAAAGAGTTATATTCATGCCCAAAAAACGTCGTTTAGGGCCTCAAAATGGACCCGAAAGTTCGGGACCCAAAAAACCATAAAAAAACTGCTAAAGTGGAAACCCATGTTTTAAGCTAGTGGAATAGGTGGGTGGCCACTGATTTCCATCTAGATCAATCCTCCCCCATTAGGAAGAAATGTTATCTGTTGTTTCAATTCCCCAGGGAATCTTTGGTTGAATCTAAACCTTGGTGAGCTTCCTGCCTTGCCGAAGAGGCTACCCTGCTTAGCCTGTTGAAGGATGTTATGAACTTGTTGTTGTAGGGTTTGGATCTATTTAACCAATATGGCTTCATGGTCTTCCTAAGTGTGGTAGGATTTTTTTGGTAAATATGCAACATGAATAACGTGAAGGGATTTATCATAACTTGGTTTGATTGGGTAGTGTGGGGGAACCCCCATAGGTGCAGTAGGAATATCTTAGTGCTCTTCTAAAATATTGTTGATGTACTTCTATTTGATAGAAGGGTATCGGGTCAAGGTTGTATTTCTTGCATTTTCCTTCTCTTTTGACCAGGTTCTGAAGAGTATAAACTTTGCGGTATGATATATTACTTTACGACACAGTTTTTTCGGTAAAATAGTCGAAACTAGCTCTGGTATCTTGTAGGGATGACCCTATTGATATTATGGTAGTTGCAGGAGGTATTTACCTCCACATGTAAACCTAACTAGAATATAATATTCCGGGAAGAAACAAGAAAACCTAATTGATTGGTTAATAACCCTAGAAGACAAGTTGGCTCAAGGGAATGACTTGTATTAGGTTATTAGCCTCTAAGAGAAGAAGTCGGCTAAAGGAAATAATATATACTAACGAATTAGTACCCAGAATGAGAAGTAGACCTAGGAAGTTTTCCATATTTAGTATAAATACAGGAGGCAAGTCTTTATTCTGGTAGGAATTCTTAGAACTGTAGAAGCAACACTTGTGCGCACTGCAGTTGGCCAGTTTTTGTGAAAGTTTGGAGGAGAGCTTCCATTGCAGTTGTTGTAGCTAGCAGATTTCGTTTTTGGCTTGGAATATCTCTTGTTTATGGTTTGGAATCTCTAATCATATTTTTCTTGGTGCGCTATCCTTGGAGAAATGTGTTCCACCCTTTGTTTGTCTATCTAGCCTAGGGTTTGCTTCTGAAATGATTCTCTGTCAAGGTTAAGGTGCTCGAAGGGTGGCTTCGACCTATGGTTGGGTGACAATAGTGATATTTTCTATGGTAAAATGAGCAAAATCCATCATATTCTAACAGGTTATGGGACCACATCTCCTTCATTCAGTCTAACAACTGGAAGGGAGCATATCCATAAGGATACTAAGATCATTGAAGAAATGTCGCTAGGGTTTCTAGAAGGAGAAGTTACTAAATCATTGTCGCTAGGGTTAGTAGCAGGTGGATTTTCAGAAACCCTAACCCTCTTTTTGAGTAACCTTAAGTGAATGGATTGACCTAATTTCTAGATAGACTAGTTCTCCCTAGCCTAGCACATCTCCTGGTACTCTCAGCAAGCCAAGACATCAAGTTTGAGTTTTTGGTCAAATCTAGGGTTGACCAAGTCAAAGCAGCCATGACTTACTCTATGAAGTGAGAAAACAAGTTAAGTGGAGATTTTAAATTTAGAGCATGGAAGACAAGGATTTACCTCATCCTTGCCAAGAATAAAGTTTTGGATATCGTGAAAGGAAATATCACGGAACCAGAGTTTGAAAAAGTAAAAGAGAAGGAACTGCAAAATGTTGCATTTATGGAGAATTTCCAAGACGATGACATCAATGACGTGAGTATCATAGTGGAATCTATAGAATGCCACTTGATACGCTACATCTCCCACCTTGACTCATCGAAGAATATGTATGATGCCCTAACAAACTCTTCTCAGTCAGAAACATTGGACAAGTAATGAGTCTGAAGAATGAGCTCCATGACATGAAGATGAATGATGATGACAACATAACATCATACCTTGTGAGAATATCTCCATTGAGAGATCAACTACAAGTTATTGAGGAGAACATTTTAGATAATTAATTGGTAAACATAGTACTCAATGGTCTTCCCAAGACATGGGATGCATTTGTAGCAAGCATGAACACAAGGAAGGAGTATCCTACATTTGAAGAACATTGGACTTGTTGTGCTCAAGAATAATAAAGGATTAGTGCAAAAGAGAAACCTCAAAAGAAGTATGATGATCAAGCCTTCACAACAAGATTCAAGCATTTCAAGAACAAAAGGAAGTTTGGTTCAAGGAAGAAGCCAAATCAAGAGAAAGATATGTCAAAAATACAATGCTTCAACTGTCAAAAGTATGGTCACTACAAGAATCATTGTCCCAAGATAAACAAAAGGAAGGAGACACATGAAGTATCAGTTTCTGAAGAAAAGGAACCTACAAAGAAGACCAAGTAAGATAAAACATACTTGTTCTTCTAAGACAAGGTAACAATACTCTTCATAGTTCTTGAAGATACCATGTTTTCTATCCATATCTTGCATATCTACTTCTTAGAAGATAATATGTTCAAAGAGAAACTATACCAATGGAAGAAACAACAAGATAAGGATTTATATCATTATGACTATAATTCATACAATACACATGAAAGGATGAAGTACATCAAACAATTCATGTGGAAGTTATTACATAAGTAACAACTGAAAGATAAGCTGAATTCAGAATCAATATTGAAGAAGCCTAGAAGAAGTAAAGATAGAAAGAAGTTAAAAATCGAGAGGAAACTGGAGAAAGACTTATGACACCTTGCATAAGGCAATAAGGATGTAGACGAAAGCGTGGATTATGTTAGATGGAGGGAGATGATTATATACTTCCAAAAGAAAAACATGCACTCATACATGAAGCAAGGATTGGGAGGGAGCTAATCCTATGATCCATTAAATATGATGAAGTATATATCCATGGTAGCAGCCATGAAAAGTAGTATGTGTTTGGATTGACTTTAGAAGAAGCCTTCTTCGAAAAGAATCCTTAAAGTATCCCTGGTTGTCCATCCACATTCATGTTCCTATGATGAAAGAAAGAAGTGGAATATTCAGGGCATGGAATCTATAGAAAACTCCATGGACCCAAGAGATAAAGAGAAAAATGAGGAAGAACATGAAGATTCCAAGAAATAAAGAAAATCCAGAATCACAAGATTACCATCCTGTTATGAACTCACTAAAAGAAATCAAGTAGAGGAACTTAAAGTTGTGATGAAGAACAATGTATGAAAAGACTTATGAATGTAAGCATTGCGAGATCTAGAACTAGAGGTTCTCTAAGATGGAGGTTGAAGACTATGATGATTGATTGTTCCAGTAAACAAGACATACCTCTACATGAGCCATTATATCGTCGACAATATCCATGGGATTGACAAAAATTGTTCTCCAGAATAATTGAACAAAGAGCAAATGAAGAGAAACCTCAAGGATTTGAGGTATACTAGAAAGTGACCCTTGTATGTACATGAAAGATGACAACTTGGTGGACAACCTACGATGCACAACAGAAGCGTGGTGATTTTTTTTTATATTATATCAGAATGATTACTCAGAAATCCAGAATGATGGATTGCAAATCCATGACAAAGATATCATGATGACAAATAAGTGCCACATGGATATGTTCTAGTTTGAGCCTTGCCATGATGTTATGAGCTAGAAGGGAACAAAGGATGAATCCAATAATTATATATTGTATTGATCAGAGGTATATGAAGCCTTCAGAGAAAACCAATGTTCCAAAAATACCAAAGTATGTTTGAGATCAAGCATTACATTCTCTATGATGAAGTCTAGAAAAGAGAAGTGGTTCTCCAATATATATATCTCTACAGATGAGTAGATAAGCAAACATTTTGGTAAAGCCTCTATCCAAGGTGAAAGAGTCTGCATACTCAAGTTGTAGCTTATGGAGATGAATTCCTTATTGAAAAAGGAATAGATGACTCTCAGGTTGGGAGGGAGATCTGATGTGTTATTGATTCATGGATAGTCATTTTTCAGTTTGAAAAATGGTCCAGGATGAGCAGTTCCTTTCCAGTTCAGAAACCGGTTTGAGATTTCTGATGAACATGCATTTTACAGTTTGAAAAATGGTCCAGGATGAGCAGTTCCTTTCCAGTTCAGAAACTGGTTTGAGATTTCTGACGAACATGCATTTTACAGTTTGAAAAATGGTCCAGATCAAATGTTCATTTTTGTAATGAAAATGGTTTGATGGATTTCTTATGTACCATAGAAAGTGATTTCCCATTGTGCTTAACATGGGGAATGGTCTAGGACAATATCTCTTCTTGATGGTCACTCTTAGTAGAGTCCAGGAAGACTGGTCTTCCTTGTCGGACAATCATTCTTTTGAATCTCATAGTTGTGAGTAGTTTCAAAGAATGGTCCATTTTGGAGGTTGGTGCAGGATAGTTATTTCCATAGGAAATGGTCCGAACAATCATTCCCTAGGGAAGATTCATTCTCTCTAGGTTGCACTTTTTTTAGTGCCAGAGGAATGGCCCAGATAGGTGAATGGTCTAGTTTCAACAATAAAGGACAGGGTTTCCCTAGGGCATACTCATTCTCTCCAGGTTGCATTTTTTTTAGTGTCGGAGGAATGGTCCAGGATAGGGAATGGTCCAGGCTCATAAATCGGGACAATTATTCTTCCTTTCTTGAGAATAATAGTCCAGATAGCTCATCATTGATGTTTGACCTTATGATGGAAGATTCTCTTCCAGATCTCATAGATGTGAGTGAAAGAATGGCCTAGATGATTCAGTTTATATCATAACAATGATTTTCTGTGCAGGTTGATATCAGATAATTGTTATGGAGACTCGATGTCTCTAGACAATAGATGTATGATACTATGGTGGATGTGTTCCACTGATTATGACTATACGTCGCTGATCATGTATCTGTGTGGTACTTTTTGTGGTAGTGTACCACTGGATTGTAGTTGTGTACTACTATGGATAGACACAGTTGTTCTCTATTGAATGGTATTGTTCTGATTTCCTTGAAGACTATCAGCGGTGTTGGAAATGATTATCAGCTATATGGATGTTTAATGGACAAATATTTCCCATACGAAAAATGGTCCAGGACGTTTATTCTTCTAGGACATATGTCTGGATTAGAAGAACGGTTCTTGTGTCACTCTATGGAGTGAGTGACTTATCCAACACCTTGTTTGATTACTCATATGGATTATGGTTTTGAGAGATGATGTAGTTGATAGTGATGATAGTGCTCATGATCTAATCATGAGATAGTCTATATGACAATGTTCATGCTACTAGGTGAATGGTATGTTTGTTCTCAATACCATTACGTTCAATACCTCCCTAGATAGGAGGGATTGTTGATATTACGTTAGTTGTAGGAGGTAATTACCTCCACATGTAAACCTAAGGAGAATAGAATATTTCGGGAAGAAAGAAGAAAGCCTAATTGATTGGTTAATAACCCTAGAAGAAAAGTCGGCTCAAGGGAATGACTTGTATTAGGTTATTATCCTCAAAGAGAAGAAGTTGGCTAAATGAAATAATATATACTAAAGAATTAGTACCTAGAATGAGAAGTCGGCCCAGGCAGTTTGCCAAATTTAGTATAAATACAGGCATGGGTGATTTTGGGGCCTAAATTTCGCTAATGGGCTAATTTTCCATGGTTTTTCCCAAAATAATGTTCGTTATTCTAAAAATTATTCGCCCAAATTCTATATGATAAAATTATTTTACCATAAAAAACACCAACATTTTATACAAACTATATAAAATCCTTTATAAATTTGAATATTTTTACAAAAATATCGCCAAACATTTATAGTTGTCATATGAGGGATTAGTAAGATTCACCAAGGTTTCTACATTTTAAAATAAATTTCCATCGTTAAAATCATCCCTGAATATAGGAGCCTAGTCTTCATTCTGGAAGGCATTCTCAGAACTGTAGAAGCAACACTTGCGCACACTGAAGTTGGCCAGTTTGTGCGCAACTTTGTAGGAGAGTTTCCATTGTAGTTGTTGAAGCTAGCATATTTTGGTTTTGGATTGGACTATCTCTTGGTTATGGTTTTGACTCTCTCACCAACTCTTGCTTGGTGCTCTATGCTTGGAGAAAGGTGTGCCACCATTTGTTTGGCTATCTAGCCTAGGGTTTGCTTCCAGATTGATTCTCTATCAAGGTTAAGGTTCTCGGAGGGTGGATTCGGCCTATGGTTGGGTGACAATAGTGATAATTTCTATGGTAAAATGACCACAATCCATCATATTCTAATAGACCCCTCATAGTAACAATGATTTTATGGTGCCAAGACCCATAAATAACATGAAGCCTCCACATATATCGTTGGACTAATAGAACATAACATACTTCCAGTGGTGCAACATCACACAATAACTCATCCTTGAAGGGATCGATATCGTATGACAGGTGAAACTAATGTCTGGCAGGAGGATCTTTTCCCTGGTAGAGCCATTCTATGTTATATGGAAGTGGGTGTGGTACTGTCAAAAAACCCAACTGCTTGAAGACCTCTATTGATATGAGGTTCTTATAGCTTCCACTGTCAATAATAAAATGCAATGGGGTCCCAGTCACCCACATTAATGAATGGAAAAGGTGCTCCCCCTCCTCGGGATCCTCTAGTTCTTATGGTTGTATTTTTTTGGTTCCAACAATAATAGTAGGATCTACATCAATTATCTATATCCTTTTATTATTGTTTGAATCAGAGTCTGAGTGGGCTGTTATATATGTTTCTTTGAGCTCGTCTACCAATAACTATTTCGAGCAACATTCATCAGTGTTGTGCCAACGGATTTTGTGGAAGTTGCACCACTTCCTAGTCTCATTCTTCATCTTCCCATTTCCCTTCTTTTCTTGTGACTTGGAATGGTTGTTTTGATGTTGATATTTTTGTGAGTTAGGGTTTTTTTTACCATACTTTGGTTGTTGCATATTTGCAGACTCAAATTCTTGCTTCTTATGTTGCTTAAATTTCTTCTCGATTTTGACAGCATATCTATAAGAAACTCCCAATGATGATATTTCCAGAAACTCCATTACAGTTTGGATTTAACTTTGTAGAGCCATGCGTTATTTCAGAACTAAATGTCGCTCAAAGTCTTCGATACCTATATTCATGCACAAGGTATGGAAATTATTTGTGAACTCTGGCACTGTTCGGTCCCACATTGTTAAGAACCAAATACCAATATAGCATAGAAAAACCACAGAAAAAGTACTCAACGCCTTGAAAAAGAGATAATTTCAGATAATAAGCCTCTTCGAGGGGGAAACCTCATTTTACCTCACTCAAATGTTCAAGTACAAGACGATTCAAAATGAAAATGTCTCCTTGGTATATATAGGAGACTAGGAGGTATAATTACAACTAATGGCCTAAAGTCGACATAAATAAAATAACATTACTAATATAATATGCCCCAATTAATGGGTAATGAGCCAATATTAGGGCTTAACATGCCCCTCCCCTTGAGACAAGTGTTGTCTACAACACTTGAGTAACTCTAGATGCTTCTGTATAAAATACTTATCCTCCCAAGTGGAATCTTCAGCCGATAGTTTCCTCCATTTAATGAGATACTCTAAAATGGATCTATTCCTTAGCATGTGAATTCTTGTGTCAGTGATGGCTTCAGGTTCCAATATGATTTTTCCTTCCTCGTCAAGTTCTAGAAATATAGTTTGAACCAAGATATTGTCGCCTATAACCTTCTTTAAGCATGAAACATGGAAAACTGGGTGTACTCGTGAAGAGGCAGATAGCTCTAATTTCTATGCCATAGTACCAATCTTTTGCAACACCTTATAAGGGCCATAGTACTTTGGTGATAATTTATTATCCTTCTTGTCTTGCCTAAGGGACATATGTTTGTATGGTTGTATTCTTAGAAACACCCAATCCACTACTTCAAAACTCCTTTCACTACGATGTTGGTATACTTGTTGTTTCATTGGATTTCGTGCCATGGTCAGGTTGTCCTTTAAGATTTTGAGAACTTATTGTTGATTCTCGATGTGATCTTCCACTGCTTGAACCTTAGATTTTTCTTTTAGAGAAGAAGTGATGGAAGGAGGGTGGTATCCATAAAGTTCCATAAATGGTGTCATTTTTGTTGCAGTATGAAAGGAAGTGTTATACCACCATTCTGCGAAGGATAACCATTTGATCCATTGTGTTTGTTTATCAGAGACAAAGCAATGAAGGTAGCCTTCTAGACATTTGTTCACTATCTCGGTTTGTCCATCAGACTGAGGATGATAGCATGAGCTATGAGCCAATTGAGTACCCAAACAAGAAAATAATTCTGTCCAAAAATGTCCAGTGAAGATGGGATCTCTATCACTTACAATAATCTTTGGGCTTCCATGTAGCTTCTGAACTGTATCCATGAATGCGGTGGCAATTGTACTAGCTTTGAAGGGATGAGAGAGTGCACAAAAGTTTGTGTACTTGGTTAGTCTATCAAAAATCACCATGATGACACTCTTTGCTTCAGACTTTGGTAACCCTGTGATGAAATCCATGGAAACCTCCTCCCATTGTTGACTTGGGATGGATAATGGTTGTAAAAGACCTGGGGTCTTAATTGTTTCCACCTTATTTTGTTGGCACACCAAACATTCTGCCACAAACCTTTGAACATTGGTTTTAAGGCCATCCCAAAGAAAATCCTTCTTGACTCTATGGTAGGTTTTCAAAAATCTCGAGTTCCCTCCTACTGGAGAGGTGTGTAATTCCAATAGTACCTTTTGTTTGAGTTGGGAGTTCTTACATAAATATAAGCGATCTTTGTACCATAGTGAATCATTTTTCCATGTAAATGTATCTAATCCACTGGAATCCTGCTGCAACCTTTGAATAAGAGTCCACACTTTTTCGTCATTCTTTCATTCATCCCTTGCTTCTATTATCCAATCAGGTTGGATGATTGAGATAGCACAAAGAAAGGCCTCAACATCTTCATCATTTCTTGAGAGTGCATCTACCACAACATTTTTCTTCCCCTTTTTATAGACGATTTCAAAATCATAACCCAATATCTTGGTTACCCATTTTTGTTGTTCTTATGAAGATAGTCTTTGTTCCAAGAAGTATTTAAGACTATCATGATCTGTTTTGACCTTGAAGTGCCTACCTATTAGGTAAGAATGCCATTTCTTCCATGCATGTAGTATTGCCATCATTTCCTTCTCATAAATGGGTTTGTGTAAGTTCTTTCCCTTGAGTGGTCAACTTTCAAAATCTAGGGGCCTTCCTTCTTGCATTAGGGCAGCACCAATTCCATTTCCCGAGGCATCACATTCCACAATAAAGGTTTTTGTGAAGTCTGGAGTCGTCAAGATAGGAGCTTTACACATCAGCTCTTTAAGTTGATCAAAATCTTTAGTTGTCTTTGGAGTCCATGAAAATGCATCCTTCTTAGTTAGTGTCGTTAAATGTGTTTCTATTCTTTCATAGTTCCGAACAAACTTGCGGTAGTAACCTATCAAACCCAAAAATCCTCTAAGATTCTTTAATGTTTTGGGAATCGGCCAGTCCATCATAGCCTTAATCTTGTTAGGGTCTACCTTGACACCTTCATGAGATACAATATGACCCAAATACTCTACCTCCTTTACTCCAAAGAAA
>ML809515.1:34620-60561 GCA_009831015.1 Picea engelmannii | reverse complement strand
CCTATTATTGTTGACAATCGTTGAAGGATTTGGGAAAAATTCTTCAACATCTCGTTCCTATGTTACATGAGGGATTCCACAAGCAACAACTTGATGGGATCTTTTGCTCCCATGTCTCTATTTTCTTCCACCATGGGAGGTCACTTGGTCTGACTATAGAGGTTTTCCTCAAGGGAAACTATCTCGAGACCCAACTCTATGTACCATGACCTCGTCGGGGACATGCACTAAGAAACGATAATGAGCTTCCTTCTCTGATATGACTGATCTAGATTTATTTGGAGAACAAAATGAAGGCAAAGATATAACAATGAAATATAAAGAGATATTGTGAGATACACAAAAATATTTCAATAAACATAGAGATGTAGTAATGCGCAATTTTTATTAATGATAGAATGTATAGAAACTGTAAAATTACAGAGTGAATGACTCGCTAGAATGGTTCCATCTTATCTGTGAGAAGAGATGTGATGGAAACACTCATTCAAAATAAGATTATGATGTTTACAATGATTCTATAGTGTCATTTTTAATATAAAGAAAATCCAAAAACCCTAACCCCAGAAGATGATTGCCAAAAGGTTTGTGGGCCTCGATGGGGGTAGTTTGTACGTCAACTTTCCAAGGGCATAACGTTTTCATACTATCTATGTTTGTGGGATTCTATACCTCATCATAAAGGTATAGCTGAGGATTACATATTATTTTCATCCCAGATAATGCCTTTGGGTACTATATGGGCATTGTCGTTCCCAAAAAAAGTCGTTTAGGACCTCAAAATAACCCCAGAAGTTTAGGACCCAAAAAACCATAGAAAAATTGCCAAGGTGGAAACCCATGTTTTTAGCCAATGGAATAAGTGGGTGGCCACCGATTTCTACCTAGATCATTAATCCTTTGAATCTTAGAAAAAGACCAGGTCTCTTAATTCCTTCACCAATATTGGACAAACAAAATTATTAAAAGAGAAAAATACTTATGTCCCCTTTCTAGGGTTTTACTAGGACAAAGTAAAATTCAACAGGGTATCAATCAACAATTATACCATGAGGAAACACATAAAATTAGAAAAATTACTCACTTATCCAAGTTTTTATGCCAAGATAAACCCTAGTTGAAACAATATAACATCTGAGAAAGGAAATCATCCACAAAGAACCCTCCTCCAACAGTAAAGCACTATGATGAAAAATGAAATGAGCTCTATCCTTATTTATATAAGGTAAACCTAGTGGTATTTTTCCTGAAACGTTATAATTTTAATTTACAAGTGGGGTCGACCACTCAAATTAGACTCTACAAATGTCAAAATCATGAAAATAATATGATAATGGTCACATGTGTGGTGATTTCATGCCTCAAATACACTAGGAGAACCTCTCCAAGGCCATGGACCATCATTTGAGGTGCAATCATGGTGGAATGATGATATTCCATGTCTCAATTGATCATTGATGTCCAAGTAGTAGCAAACCCCATCATCTTTGTCAAACCGTAGCATGACATCATCATCTAAATTCTCAGTGTCTAAGGTTTAACGGATGACGTCCAAGTAGGAGAAGGTTGTGTGTCATCTTTTAGTGTCCTCAAATCATCTCACAACACAACATCATCCATCCAATACATGATAGTATCTCAAGTGTAGAGTTTATGGTGTCGGTTTCCTTCCCATATTTGTGCCACCATGATCATATCTAGCATAAACAAGCCCATATTTATGCCATCCAAGGTCTATAAGATGTGAGAGCTAGTATCTAACTCAAGCCACTCAATGAATCAATGATCTACATAACTTCTTGGGATTGGGGTGAACACGAAAGGGTTACAACTCAAATTTGGAATGGATTTTGAGAGTCCTTTGATATCATTCCTTTCTTTGCTTAGCATCATTATTTTATTCTTTATTGGCAGCTGCAATGAACCTTTGGGCCTTAAACCCCTCTCATCATGAGAGAATGAACCATGAACCATTATCGAAGTTAGTACACTATAACAAGATAAAATATGGAAAGTGTTAAGCATGGTGTGGAAACATAATGTTACCCTTGTGAATGGACCCTTAGTAGTGCCCCTTTTCCCTGGGTGATGACAACATGGAACCAGGGCACATATGATGGCCACCAAGGTGAAATAAGGAAACAAACATAACTTCTTGATCTTATAATCCATTATCAAACTTCAACCAATGATCCTCATTCAGATGCCTAGTACATTAATCACAACACTTTGCATGAAATAATGACTAAAATACCTCATGATGACATTGGCTCACCATATCTCATACACTTGTGTTAGCTAGATGTGATGAGATTGACTGAGTAGAAGAGGCAATATGAGGGGGGATAGCAGGTTGCTATATTTGGATGTGATGATAATCATCATGTTCAAGATCATTTTATTTATTGTGGTCCATGAGACATGATCTCCTCTATTTACCCCTATGTTGGGGTGCTAATATCTAGCTCCAACATGGGGACACGTGCTCACATTACAATGCATGTTAACCTCAACATCTTTGGTTGTGCAAGACATGCAATCCTACACCAACTTTTAACATTACTAACACTACTAACACTTTAATAGTAAATGCAACTATATGTGATCCACCAAGGTTAATAGTTAATAAAAAATCATGCTCAAAGAAAATTTTACTACAACTATACATATTAAAGTAATAATACAATTAACAATGCAAGTATCTAACATGATTACATAATATACAAAGTGAGAATGCAATGTATATGAAAGAGAATGCAAAGTTACACTAGAATGGATGAATGATGCAAACATAGATACAAATGTAATGCAAGATGAAAATGCCCTACCTACACTACCTAAACTATAGACAAAAGGTCAGGTCCCTTCTAGAAAGTAGGGTTCGAGAAGGTATCCATTAACAGGTAATGGTATGTTCTCTCCCTTGTGTGTGTTTAATATGAAGGGGTTAGTATCAACCTCACTCTCATTTAAGTAGGGATTGATTCATAAGGTATTGAACTTAATGTGCATTCATGGCTTATTCTTCCTCTTGTCCAAAATTAGTACATGATCACCTTCTTTGAAATTCCTTTGTCATTCCTTGTGATCAAGCATTCCCTTAATTTTCTCTTTGTTCTTTTCCATTTTATCCATAGCACCCCTCCTATATTCATCCAGTTCTATAAGTTTGTAAATTCTTCCTTGCAAAGCTTCATTATCAGTCATATATTGTTTTGTGAACTATAGGGTAGGAATTTTGAGGTTGATGGGAAGTTTGGCTTCCAATCCATATACTATCTCAAATAAGGTTTTCCATGTGGAAGTCTTAGTTTTGATATGATATTCCCATAAATCATATCGAATCTTAATATCCAAATCCTTCTTGTTTTCACCCTAAATATTCTTGACAATATTAATCATATTCTTGTTTCTAGATTGTTCTAGTTCATTGCCTTGGGGATAATAGTTGGATGAGTGACATAAGACGATTCCATAATTAAGGGAAAAAAATTCTAAATCAAGGGAGCTAAAATCCTTGGCATTGTCAGTAGTGATTTTGGCAGGGGCACCAAACCTTGTTATTATTCTATCCTCAAGAAAACTCATCACAACTTCCTCGATTTCGTTTTTTGATGGGATCGATTCTACCCACCTAGTGAAATAGTCTATAGAAGTCAATATCCAACAATATCCATTTCTAGAGTTATCCTTAAACTCATCAATGAAATCTAAAACTCATTCTTTGAGAAGGAGCTTCAACAACGACTAGCTTCAAATGAAAGGCAGGAAATCATTGGTTTCCTATGAATAATTATCAAGGTTGGCAAGAGCTAACATATCAATGAGTATAAATGAACAATGTATGCCAATGATATATAACTCTTAGAAACTTATGAGAAGTGGTGCAGATAGTGAAGTGATATCCACAATACCCTAAATAGGGTTCCTTAATTAGTTTTGTGGCTTCATCCTTGTTCACACATCTAAGGATAATTCCATCAGGGTTATTCTAGCTAATACCACCTTGAGTCAAACAATACTTCATATCTTTCAGTATCAAGGCTCTTATCTTTTGATCTACCAAGTGGTCAGAGCATGAAAGGTTCTTAAGTTACTATATTATGGAAGTACCACTCATCATGTTATAACTCACTGACAATTACATTGACCTTTTCTTTCTCTCCTATTTTCATGGCTTCCTCATTACTCTCAGTCACATCATGGATAAGCCTCATCCCTTGATAATATTAGTGGATTTGATCTCTAATTCATATTCACAAGTCTTCGACACCCACTCCCCCCTACTTCCAAGGAAATATTTATAGGAGAGAACATCTTTGACAACATGGTATGGTATGTATGCCATGATTTTGTTGTAACTGGCATAACTTATAAAGTGATTGAGGGACTTGAAAAGGGAACATGAGTTTTTATTAATGGTTGACTAATTCAGATCAACATCCCTAATGGGTTTTCTCATGAAAGAGATGGGTTTTTCATGGTCATCATTATTATTTTGCAATAAGACTGCAGCTATAGTGTCTTGAGAAGTGAACGAAATGATTATAAATTCACGAGAATAATCATGGATTTAAAAAAGACAATTGTTGTATCAATTACTTTCTTAATATCTTCAAAATATTTCATGTTTTCATTATCCCATCTGAATGTGACATCCTTTGTTATTAAAGGATTCATTGGTTTGAACTTTTCGACCAAGCTCAAAATAAATATTCTTATAAAGTTGATCTTGCCAAAGAATGATTGCAAGTATTTCTTGTTAGATGGTGGATGGATATTTTTAATAGATTCGATTCTTTCAATATCGATTGAAATAATGTTTTTTTAAACCACATATATGAACAAATTTCCCTTGACAATACCGAAGATCAATTTCTTGGGTTTAATGGAAATTCCATGTTTCCTACAATGCTTAACTATCCTCCTAAGGTGCAAAACATGCACATCCATTTCCTTAGAAAAAGCTATCAAATTGTATTGGTATCTCTCTATGATTTGTTCTATTGGGTATTTGAAGGAAAAATACATCGCTCTCTAGAAATTAGACGCAACAAAGGACAAAGGGAATTCTTAAGTACATGAAGGTTCACCAAGGGGCGGTGAAGGAAGTCTTAATTCAATCCTCCTCCCTAAATAAGGCTTGAGTCTATCCTAAAAAACCATCCAACATTGACATCATTCCAACACCATTGAATCTTTTTAGTAGGTATTCCATGTTGGGGAGGGGACAATTTTCCATACGTGATAATCAATTGAGATTCTTGAATTCGACACATAATCTAATGTCTCCATTTTTATTTTGGACAACTGTTAAGTTAGATATCCAACATGACTATTGAATAGGAGCTATGATCCCAACATCAACCATATTTTGAAGTTCCTTATGGATTTGGGGGGGTAGCTTGGGGTTAATGTGCTTGAGCTTATGTCTAAAAGGCTTAGATCCTTATGTTGGAGAGATGGTGTGCTAAATTGTTGGTTGTGGAGCTTGATTATCTTATTGATTCAAAGGTATTTCTTCAGCTAGGTTTGGACCCCATTACCCAATGGGGGGGTTTGGGTGGGTCTTTCCCTCCCACATCTCTCGCCAGGGAAGTCCAGTGGGGGCAGCAATAAAATTGCCTTGTAAAATATTGTATTTTCGTACTCAATATGAACCATTCATTATAAGGTCACAGATCCGACAATACAAGTTATGTTAGGGTATTTTATCCCTATAATTAATCCCTATTTTATGAGGGAATTTTATTGTGGCTGTGTATGTGAGTGAATATTGTATTATGAGGGAGGAGACTATGAGAGAAAGAACAGTAAGTTGCATTGGGTATGTTGTAGGTTGTATCCCTTCATTTGTTGGATAATAATAAAGTAAGGACATAACAATTTCTATAAGTAACCCACATTGGGTGAACCATGTATATCTGTGTCTCTATTGTATTGTGTATCTTCTATATTTTATTTCTGCATTTTTTTTATTTTTTTTATCGTTGACCCTGTTTTTATAACAATTGGTATCAGAGCGAAAGGTGACTCATAGGAAAAGATGGTTCTTCGTTTGAGTGGTGGAAATGGTGGAATATGGAAAGTTTGGGGTAAATAAATTTAATGGTCAAAGCTACCAGTTATGGAAGATGAAAAATGAATATTATTTATATCAGAAGGATCTTTACCTATCACTGGGTGGAAAATCAATACAATCGGTGAGTATGAAGGATGAAAAATGGGAGGTTATTGACAGAAAGGAACTAGGAACGATGCAACTGTGTTTGGTAGTATTAGTGGATTTTAATATTTAAAAAGAAAAGAAAGTGGAGGATCTGATAGAGGCATTGGATAAACTATATGAAAAACCCTTAGCTTCCAACAAGGTACTTCTAATGAAATAATTATTTAAAATGAATATGTTAGAAGGTGGGTCTATTTTTGACCATTTAAATGAATTCACGAAGGCTACTAATCAACTAAGTTCTGTAGGAGTGAAAATTGATGAAGAGGTTAGAGCCATTATAATCTTATGCTCATTTCTAGAAAGCTAGAATGGCTTGGTCATGTCTATAAGTAACTACGTCTCTCATTCAAACACTCTAAAATTTGATAATGTTCTTCGTGTTATCCTTAGCAAGGAAAAGTGATGGAAAAGCATAGGTGAGACATCAGGTAATGCATTGATTGTGGAGAACAGGGGAAGACAAAAGAATAAATGAAAGATCTTAGGGAACCGCGAGAAATCTAGGAATGGTAGATCCAAATCCATACTAGGGAATATAGAGCTCTAGAATTATGGTAATAAAGGACATCGACAGAAACACTGCATATCTACAAAGAAACAAAGAGATGGACAATAGGAGAAAAATCAGGAAGAAAATGTAAGATGTGATGTGTTATAAGATGCTTTGATTTTTTCTTTATATAATATTATTGAATCTTGGGTAGTAGATTCATGAGATTCATTTCATGCCACACCCCATAGGACGTATTTCCAATATTATGGTCAAGGTTATTTTGGATAGGTTTATTTGGGTGATGATGAACCATGTCAAATTATTGGAATGGGTAAGGCACAAATAAAGAAAAAGAATGGAAACCAATGGTTATTGAAAGAGGTGAGACATATACCATATCTGAGAAGAAATATAATTTCAACATGACAGTTGGCACGTGAAGGTTATGTATCTACATTTATAGATAAGGCATAGAAGTTCACTAAAGGATCATTGGTAATGGAAAAATGAGAGAATGCAGGTTCATTGTATTTATGTAGTGGTAATGTTGAGTGTTCAATGTCTTCAGATTCTACAGGCTTGGATACAACATTATGCAATCATAGGCTTGGAAAAATGAGTGGTAAGGGGATGTAGGTACTTCACAAAAGGAATTTGTTTCCATAACTTAAACAAGTTGATTTCGATTTCTGTGAACATTGTGTTTATGGAAAACAAAAGAGAGTCAAATTTCTCGTGGTTTGGAAGGAAAAGAAGACTGAAACATTAGAGAATGTGCATACATATGTATGGGGACCAACTCAGGTATCATCTCTTGGTGGCTCTCATTATTATGTTACTTTTTTTTATGATGCAAATAGAAAAACTTGGGTTTATTGCATTCGACAAAAATCTAATGTTTTTGACACTTTTAAGAAATGGAAAGATTGGGTTAAGAATGAGACAAGAAACAGGTTTAAGTGTGTCAAATAAGAAAATGAAGGTGAATAATACAACAAGGAGTTTTCTGATTATTTTTCATACCATGGGATTTGTGGAGAGAAGACAGTTCCAGGAATACCACAAGAAAATCGTGTGCGAGAAAGGATGAACAAGACAATCATGGAACATGCAAGGAGTATGATATTGCATGTTGGGTTTCCCTTACAGTTCTAGACATATGTTGTAGATACTGATGTTTAGTTTATAAAAATAGGGCGTTCAATCTCTTTGTATGGTGGCATTCCAGGGGAGGAATGGACATGTAAAAGTTAAACTACTCATTTTTTAAGAATTTTGGTTGTGAAGCATTTTTTCATATTGATAAAGAAAATAGAACAAAGCTTGAGGAAATATCCAAGAAGTGTACCTTTAATGGATATAATGTTAAATATTTTGGTTATCACTTATGGGATTATGAAAATCATAAAATAATTAGGAATAAAGATGTGGTATTCAATGAAAATTTCATGTACAAATACTAGTTTAAGGGAAAGAAATAGGAAAAGGAAAACACAAAAAACCCAATGCTTGATGAAATCAAAGAAAATTAAATTCCAAAGGTACCAGAAAATAAAAATGTATAACAACAAGAGAAACAAGTACTTCAAACTCCTTCAAGTGTTGTTATAAGATCTACCAAGTTAAGTAGACCCACTGAACGATACTCTCCTTCATTGTATTATTCATTGTTGATTGATTTTGGTGAACCATAAAGTTATGAAGAGGAAATGCAGGTAGACACTAAAAGGAAGTGGAAGAAAGGAATGAAAGAGGAAATAAAGTCCTTGGTAAATAACCAGACATGGGACTTGGTTCAGTTGCCTGCAAAAAAAAGAGCATTGTAGAATAAATGGGTTTATAAGTTGAAGGATGAAGGTGGAGGAAAAATTTGGTACAAAGCCATACTTGTTGTAAAGTGGTTTGCATGGTAGAAAGTAGTATATTTTGATGAAATATTTTCTCATGTTGTTAGAATGACTTCAATTAGGACTATTCTAAGTCTTGTAGCAATAGAAAATCTGAATATTGAACAATTAAATGTAAAAATAGCTTTTCTCCATGAGGATTTGGAGGAAGAGATTTATATGCAACGACCACACGTGTATAAGGTCAAAGGGAAGGAGAATTTGGTATGAAAGTTGAATAAGATCTTGTATGGCCTATAGAAACCTCCAAGGAAGTGGTATTTGAAATTTCATAAGTTTATTACAGAACAAGGTTATAATAGATGTCATTTTGATCCTTGTGTTTATTTCAAGGAGCTAGAAAATTGAAGCTATATTATTTTTTTATTGTATGTAGATGACATGATTGTTGTAGGATCTAACATGCAAGATATAGATGTACTAAAAGAGAAATTAGATAATTCATTTTCGATGAAGGATTTGGATGCTCCACAAAAAATCCTTGGTATGAGAATAACAAGAGACAAAAAAAATTGCAAATTGATATTGTCTCATGGTAAGTACATAAAGAAGTTGTTGGAGAGGCTTAGAGTGAAAAATGAAAAACCAATTAGTACACCTTTGGCCATACATTTCAAATTAACCAAGGAAATGTGTCCCAAGACACAAGAGAAGATAAAATACATGTCCAAGGTCCCTTATTCATCAACACTTGGAAACTTCATGTATGCGATGGTGTGCAAAAGACCATATATTGCACATGCAGTGGGAGTTTTGAGAAGGTATATGAAAATTCCAGGTAAAGAACATTGGGGGTAGGTTCTCAAGTATTTTAGAGGTACTACAACTCATGCATTATGTTTTGGAGGTTCAAATGTTGTTCTACAAGGATATGTTGATTTAGATATGGAAAGTGATAAAGATAATAGGAGAAGCACCACAGGGTATGTTTATA
This sequence comes from Picea engelmannii, assembly GCA_009831015.1. Lineage (NCBI taxonomy): Eukaryota > Viridiplantae > Streptophyta > Pinopsida > Pinales > Pinaceae > Picea > Picea engelmannii. The sequence continues at coordinate 50,995 of ML809515.1, read as the reverse complement.
TTATAGGTGGGAAAACAATAAGTTAGATTTTGAAACTGCGAAAGGTTGTTTCACTTTAACAAAAGAAGCAAAGTATGTTGCTTCTATAGATTCTATTAAAGAGATGATTTGGCTATAGAGGTTTATGGAGGAATAAGGAGATAAGAAGGAGAATATTGGGTTGTATTGTGATAGCCAAAGTTCCATTCATATTTCAAAGAACTTAGACTTCCATTATAATAATAAGCATATAAAACTCATGTACCATTTCATATGATACATTTTGGAAGATGGATAATTGAAGTTTGAAAAGATACATACTAGCCAGAATCCTGAAGACATGTTAACAAAGGTAGTAACCAGGGAGAAACTGAGTTCCAACTAATTTTCAATTAGCCTTTAAGCATGAAGGTGAAGATGAAGATGAGAAATTTTCCAAGTCCAAAGTGGATCATATTCTAATAGGTACAACAATAGTGGAGTTGTTATGATCATTCTCCGAGTGGGAGATTTTTGGTTGTGGAGCCTGATTAGCTTCTTAATTCATAGGTATTGTTTCAGTGGCGTTTGGACCCCATTACCTGATGGGGGGTGTGGGGGGAATTTCCCCAACCCCACATATCTCGTCAAGGGGATCCATGGGGGTGAAGATAAATTTTAGAGCCCCTCCCTGGTGGGAGTTTGAGGGGTACCATCCCCAAAAAGAACGTTTTGGGAAAATTGGCTTGTAAATATTCTAATTTCATAGTCAATCTAGGCAGTTCATTATAAGATCTCAAATCTAACGATAGAATTTATGTTAGTATTTTTTTTCCCTAGAAGGAAACCCTATTTTATGAGGGAATTGTATTTCAATTGTGGATGTGAGTGAATATTATATTTTGAGATCGAATATTAGGATAGAAAGAAGAGGAAGTTGTAGTGGGTATGTCGTAGGTTGTATTCATTCATTTTTTGGATTATAATAAAGGAAGGACATGACAATTTATCCGGTGGATGTATCTCACACTGGGTGAACCATGTATATCTATGTCTCTATTATATTATGCATCTTCTATGCTTTATTTTTACATTTGTTTTATTTTATTTCTCTGCGATCCTATTTTTCTAACAACTACAGGCCTTCATGTCATCATAATTCCAAGAAAACATTTCCTTAAACTCTCAAATATGGTTTAGTATGTTATCTATCTTAGACTTGGTAGTTCCATTTCCTATCTTTACCCTCCTAGGTACATTCTCTGAGCCGAGATTAAACTTGAAGGATTTTTCATATTGGTCTACAATAAGATTCCCCTTGTACATGTTATTTACATCAGACATTCCTTCCAAGGGGACACAACCTCTTGGGAGATTATCATTAGGAAATTCTTTGACTTCCAAGTTCATGGAGTGAGCTATAAAAAAAAATTGAGAGTCATAAAACTCCTTGTTTCTTTGAAAAACTATAATGATTTAGGCATCATCATTAAAACAATTCCAATGTTTTAGGTTATCATCAATCAATGGCCTAAAAACAACTTCCATTTTTCCAAAACCATGAAGGAACTCCTCATAAGGTTGTAGAGTAGATGCATAAATAGCTAATGCATCAACAATATTGTTCTTATCTCTAGGGACAACATTAATGGAAAAGTAATCAAAGAGTTATATAGTGTCCCAAAATGAGTTCCTGGAAGGTCCCATATTTGACTCTAGATATGAACCTTCCACCTCTCTTTCTCCTTCAATTACTATAATCTGAATGTTGCACGGATCATCCTCATATGGTGCTTCATCTTCAACATGATATCATGAAATCAACTCTTTGACTATCTGTTTGTTCTTTTGTTGATATTCTTTCATGATTTCAGCCTCTGGTTCATTAATAAATATATTTCCCTGTATTAGCTTCAATGTTGAATCCATGTTTGGGTTCTCATGCTAAAATGAGAAGGTTCCTACAAATTTATGTTGTAGTGTTGTCCACTTTGTAGTACTTCTGCACATCTCTTGGTCTATGTACCAGTTCCCTGGAATTCCTTCCAATGTATGGATAAAGTGATGAGGTCATTCCTTTGGTGGTGTCATCCTCCATTGTTCCTTGCGCTTTTCCAAGTGTTCCACTGGTTTTCCTTGTCCATCGTACTTATGCATTTTACTTCTCTCATGTTCTACGACAAATATAGTGCAGAGTAGTCATTTACACTGATATCAATCCTAGATTGTTTCTTTGTGCGTAGCCCACCATCTTCCAGGTGTAGCCTTGATTTAAATATCTAGGGCTAAGAGCCTTTGATTTTTTAATACTTCCTCTTCATATTTTGTCAAAAATTCCTCTAAGCCATTTATCCCATCAAAACTGGGAGGTTATATTATATTTGTACCAACCCATCTTATTGTGCAGTCTATTCTTGTGCACCTTCTTGTACAAACTTCATGTAATCATTTTTTCCAATTATCCAAACATGTATCTAATTCGAAAGGACACAATGTGATGCTTCTCCAACTGAGTACCCCATCTATAGTTGGGTTAACATAATCCTCTTCTTGCGTGGTGGTTATGTACAACTCGTTTATTTCTTCCAAATCCAAACAAGTAGGTTCTACAAACCTTTCTCCTTCAAAAGGATATAATGGTGCAATGACTCTATATTCACCTGATTCAAAAATCATTTTCCTTGCCTTCAGGTTGATTATGGTCTGGTTATCAAATTCCCAATACAATCCAAGCAATGTTGGATAAGGTGTTGTGCCATCTATTATTTCTATTACTTCTAAATATGCCATAGTATGCACTCCATCCAAGTCTAATGTCACACCTTTAAACCTTTTGATTGGTAACACTCTATGTTGATTTGCTAACTTCAAATGGACAAGTGAATAGCCTAGTGTGGGTTCTCCCATAAACTACCATGTCATATTAGCTAAAACATTTACTTATGAGCCTAAGTCCAGTATAATATCACTCATATTAAAGTCGCCAATGTTGGCATTCAGTCTGAATTCTCTGATTTTCATTCTTCTTGTATGGAGATGATTGACTCTTTTCTATTCTAACTTTCCTTTTTCCTATCTGTTACATCTTTCTAGAAAGTTTTGTAAGATCTTCACAGATGATGGATCATTCAATAGCTTAACACAATATTGCAGATTTTTTTTTATGTTACTTACTTTCTCTAAAGGTTTTGTTTCACTGGTATGGTCCATTGAGGAAGGCATATTATACATAGGAAAGTTATGATTTTGTTGTGCAATTGATGTAGATGGAAGGTTTTGTTTGAAAACTCTTGTATTTCCTCCTTGAATGTTTCCTTTTCTTTCCATGCATCAAACTGCTTCTATGGTTCAGTATTCTTTTTCACCCAATAATGTTGCACTGGATCTTGTCTTTCTATGTCAATTCCTATCTTATCTCCTCCTTGCATGAATATTTTGATGTTTCTTCCATCATCCCTGGATTTTACAAAAATCCAATGTACATTCTGGTTTTTTTGGTTCCTTTTTTCTTGGATCTTCCCCGATAGTGTCGGAGAGTCTTCAATATCATGGTTTGTTGCACGATAGTACATACATGTCACTGGTGGAAGTGGAAACTCCCATGCATAATGTCCATGTTGTTGGAAGTTGTGGAACACTACTGTACCTCTACCTCACCCAAATCCTCCTCTTCCTCATGCTCCACCTCTGTATCCACCTTGATCTCCTTGTGGTGCATTGTACTAAGGTACCTAGTTATATTGTGCAAGGTTATATTGTGGCTACACATTGTTGTATTTGGGCTGCGCATTATTGTACTCTTGTTGCACATTATTTTATGGTGGTGGTACCTTGTTGAACTGAGGTGCAGATTGTCATGTCATCATTTATGCTTGCACCCTATAAGTATCTGAAGTTATTTCTCTCATTAGCTCCATCATCCTACAATATTTATCATCATGACCTACTGACTTGAAAAAACTATAGTATGAACTTTTGGGTACTACCTTATACTTCTGCATCATTGGAAAAATATATGTATCATGCCCATGCATTTTACAAATATTGCACCATGGTCCTCCTATTGGAAACTAGTTTGGAACTCTTGTTTCCATGTACTGCATGGAAGTTGGACATTGATTCTTGTGGTGTCCTTCTATCTTGCATGTGGTACACCAAACATATTTTCTTTTCTCTTTTCCCTTATTCTAGTTGAGATGAAATGTTAGGTTTTCCATATTTTCCTTCAACTCCTCTATTGTTGGATATGTCTTATGATACTGGCTCTCTTCCAGTTGTAAGGCTTCCTGTAGAGCCTCTTCCTAAGTTTGGAACTTATGTTGTTCTAATGGGTATTTCAAATGTGGTAACAGTGAGTTCACAAATAAGTTCCTATGTTGCATGTTAGTCATGGCCTATTTCAACCTGCCTTTGAGATGCTTAAACCTTTGGTCAATATCCCAAACAAAATCACCTTGTTTTTTCCTAATTTCAATAATTTCCTTAATATATTTTTCCTCTAAGTTGGGATTCTGAAATTCATTTATCAATAGTTTTTTCATGTCTAGAATCATCCTTGTTACTCTTGGTGGACTGTTTACATGTAGGCTCATGTACCAATCAAGTGTGTGGTCTCTTAGTGTAATAGATAACTGCACAAGTTTTATATCCTCATTTGTGATCTTATTTTCTTCCAATATCTTCTCATAGATGAATAAGTGTTTTTCAGGTTCTTCTTATGCCTCTCCCCAAAATTATGGTAACTTTATCGTGGGATCATGTCTTTCCATTTCAAACTGTGTTGAAATACAACCTCCACGCAGTGTATATATTTGATTGTTACTTCATGAACTAACTCATCCATTTGTTGTTCCTTGTTTGGATGTCTTTCATGTTGTCTTTCTTCCTTTAAAATTTAGTTTTCTAAATGATGGTGTCCTTTCTGGTGTACTAATCACACATAGGGTTGTAGGTTCCACACTGAGGGCGACCTGGATTGGAGTTCTTCCTTTTGTTTCTACCCTTGGACCTCGTGTTTTCCGTTAATATGTTGCACACAAGATTTCCTCAATCTACTCCACAGCCTAGAGATCCTCTACCTCTTCCTCATTTCTTACGAATCCCTCTCTATCAATTATGGCTCTCTTATTGTTATTCATATTATATTGGTAAGGTACTCCATTACGCTTCTTTCTAGTTGTTTCCATTATCTTATTTATTTGGTCTTTATCCATCATGATTGGGTCCATGGCCTCCTTCTTCTTTCCCTTATCCATTTCTTCCTCCATTTCTCCACCTCTTGTTAGTTCTTCCCCCCTTCCCCCATGCACACAGGGAAGTTTAGTTGTCTGATTCCATGGTCATCACATCATTGTTATACAGTAAAATCTTGATTGAATTATACAAATAGCTAATATACATAACTCTAGGTCCTTTTAGAAAATCCTACTCTGCTACGTTGTAAGACTTCGTGATATCTACTGCAAATTTGGTGATAAACCCTGCAACAACACTGTCTAACCAGAAATCTATTGCGCGCGTAAATTTTTTATTAACTTGTTGTAACTACACGATATCCACAGGATTCCACTCTAGTTGTTGGATTTGATTTTTTGGGTGGTTTTCTTTTAACGCCAATAGCCACTCATCCAACAAATGTGGAAAATCATAGAAAAATACCTATTGCACAATGTTAGCTTAGGGTTTCTTTTGTTCTTTTGCACAAACTCAAATTCCTTGATTTTCATCCATCTTTCGATCTCTGCCTTTGTTGGATTCCATGGCCAAAAAATTCCTTTTTGTACCTTCATTCTTCGCATGCTTATTCCACAGATTTTGTCCGGTCAATCCTATGCAGCTCCAACCGGAAAAAAAACAATTTGTTGGTTTAAGTCTCTCATTCACTTCTTGTTCTGATCGAGGTTCATATCTGATCAGGGTTCCAAAAAAATCCTCTAAAATGATCATCCCTCCTAGTAAAACAAGAAGGAAACACAACACACAGTGAACTACATAGTATCACCCGAGATAACTTTATGGGTGAATGCAATGCTGAAGTGCTTGCAGTCTAGGAATGAGTGGCGATCTAGGAGGGTATTCTATATTCCTCATGAATTACTCTGATAATTCATTTAATTAATTATAGGATTCATTCGGCTTTAGGCCCATGCATGTATTCTAATACACCTAGATTAACCATTCTTTCATAAAATAATCATTGACATAAAATAAACATGCAAGAAACATCACATAGGACACAAGTTTTACCATGGTTCACCCCTTCCTGGGATACGTCCACAAAGATTTTCTCTTCTCTTTTATTTAATATGTTTCAAAATATGGCGTTGCATACATTACATCTTCCATCATACATTCATAATGAGTTCAATAAACCTCTTTGAGGTGGACTATATCACACCATGATCCTCATCCTGTGATCTAACCCTCAAAATATACCTTAATTGACTCTTATACAACTCAACACATTTTTCACTTATAAACAAACTTTTTTTATTTTCTTAACCAAACAAAAAAAACCAGAAGGCTGACCTAGACCTCCTAGGTTCTTATTTATACTATTTTACAAGCTTATAGTCATTACAACCTTTGTCAAAAAACCTAACCCTAATATGGTTAGGCTTGTTTTCCTCCTCACACATGGATTTTCCTTCTTGAATGTTTCTTTTCCTCTCTTTTCCGCATGTTGATCTCTTATTAGTTGTTGCACGTGCTCCCAAAATTAGGTCCTTCCTTCCAAAAATAGGTCTTTCCTCAAATTAGTCTTGTGCCCAACACCTTCATTTTCTCGATCTTCAACAACCTTTTGAAATTGATACTAATGCTTCTCAACATGTGATTGGTGCAATTCTTAAACATGGAGGACATCCCATTGCTTATCATTCTAAGACATTGGCTCAATCCAAACAACACTACAATACCTCCGATAAGGAATTCTATAGATTGGTATAGGACTTAAGAAAATGGCACCACTATATCTTATGTAATGAGACCATTATCATATTGATCAGTGTCCTTTGATTTTTATTAATTCTCAGTCTCAGTTCCAAGAACAACATCACTTGAAGTGGTTTTCTTATCTACAACAGTTCCACTTGGTCATCAAATATAAGAAACAGGCCACCAATCGCATGGCTCATCTCCTTAGCCACCCTCCTCCTTATATACTTCAAATATTATCTGTCTGTTGTGCTACTTATGAATATTTGAAGCCTCTGTATGAATCTAACCCTTTCTTTAGTACCATATGGACTTCCTTGCAACAACCTATTATCATTAACCAAACCCCTTTCCTAGACTACCACATTCAGGATGGTTGGTTGTATAAGTTTAATAAGCTATATGTGCCTACTATTCATGATCACCTTGTTCTCATTCGTTAATCCCATGCCTCCTCTTATGGAGGGAACTTCGACACATTCAAAACTACTGAGCATCCTCAACATCACTTTTTTTTCCTTCTTTACAGCCCCAAGTTGAGAAATTTATATGAGCTTGTACCCTCTATAGTCAACCGAAACTGACCAACCACAAGTATGGCCTATATTATCCCTTACCTATTCTGTTTTTTTCTTGGGAATATATCTCTATGGACTTCTTCACCGGTATTCCCATGACCTTTCATCATCATGATGTCATTTGGGTGGTTTTTTGTCACATCTCCAAAATGACCATTTTTGTCCCTTGCACTAAGACTACTACCACTTCTCAAACTGTGGATCTATTTTTCACTCATATGTGGACTCATTTTGGCCTCCCCTCGAGCATTATCTCTGATCATGATGTCCATTTCCTCACTACATTTTGGAATACTCTCTAGTCTCTCTTCGGGTGTCACTGGAAATACTCTACTTATTTCCATCTGTAGACGGATGGACAAACCGAATTTGTTAACCGTATCCTGGTCCATGCCCTTTGCATTCATTTTACCAAATCTAAACAATGGGATGCCACCCTCCACATTTTCAAAGACTATTATAATAGGGCGGTTCATGATTCTACTGGCTTGTCCCCTTTCAAAGCTTGCTTTGGGTAGCAACCTATTTCCCCATTTGAGTTTCCTTTGCAAGTGCAACCTTCTGGTACTCCTTGAAAACAAAAAATAGAAAACTTATCTCTTGTCCTTTTTGCAAACCTTGGCTTGTAAACAAGCTCACATTTTTTAGGCTTTGCAATCTTCCCAACAACGTTATAAGGCCCTCGTGATCTACACATGAATCCACTCTCTCTTTCCCCTACTGAAAAGGTTTGCTTTAACATGGAGTGCCAATTATTTCAGTTGCAACATTATCACAAGATGAAACCTCTCCACTATGGTCCTTACACAATTCTGCAACAAGTTGGAGACAATGATTATCACCTCAAATTTCCACCACAATCGGGTATTCATGACATGGTAAATGGAACGGTCTCAAATGCTATGAGCCTCCACTCTTGGAAGAAGAGGTCACCATCTTGCACCCCTCTGAGTTGGTTCCAAATTTCAAACCATCTCTCCTTCAAGACAAAGTGTTTCATACACACACCACCACTATTCACACTCAACAACACACTTCTTTTCTGGTGGGTCGCAAAGGTCAAATTCTAGCCCAAGATAAATGACTATCATAGTCCACCATGTCTGAACAATTTTCACAATTTCTCATAGATGTCAAGACACTTCCAGGCTTAAACAAAGAGGAATTGGGCAGGTTTGAAGGTGCACTCCATATGGAGGAAACCACACATCTTGAGGTAGAACAACATGGGGCTACCACAAAGATGCACCTCCTTCCAAATGAAACACACTTCACCACAAAGGCTATATGGGGTCCATCTCTACCTGGGAGGTTGGGCACAAGTCCCAAGGACCAGGAACTGGTAAACTAAGATAGTTTTTAGGGATTTTGACCTTTTATACTTGTTGACTAGATAGAATTGGTCCACTTTTGATAAGAACCATTGTATATTCAATCTATTCTATTTAAAGGCTTCCTATTTTACTAAATAAAATGAATGGCTCATTTTGATTGCTCATATCATGTGTTGTTTTTGTCTTTCTCTGTGAATGTTCTTTGGATTTATCTATAGTATTGAAGATCAATATCAATAGGGACAAGGAAGGCATACCAATACTCGTCTAGATATCTCACAACAATGATACACTGGTGTTCCTACCATAAAGGGGCCAGGCGAGTGAGACTAAATGAGGTATCAATATAGTACAATATGAGGCTAGAGAAAATATTTCAAAGTACAATAGAATGGTATAAACCATCCTACATATATATATGCTTAGAACAAGAGGGCCATGTCCATCATAGAAACATCATGACTAGAATTGAATTGGATACATAAGAATAGATTCCCCCTCTTTAGGGGGGTGTGGTGAACCAAGATGGTTCACTAGGTAAATACCCAATGTAGGTAGGACAACAAGTTATAATCCATAAAGGATAACATATTAAACAATAATGTATATGAATATGAGATGATGATATAGAATAAGAATGAGGGCCTTATATACCCACACAGTGATGCGCTTCCATGAAGAGATGTGACCTTTCATTGGGAATGTGTCTCTTCATTAATTATTCACTAACTATTATAATGTATTTATATTTATTTTTATATATTGTGTTCATAACATTTCCTTCCACTTAAAAATGATTTTTCCTCAAAGCATACTTATGGAAGACTTATCTCTTTCTCTAGATTGTAATATCATCTCCTCATTCTTTATTCCTGAACTAGTGATCGTTTAGGGCTTGAAATGATAGGATCTTCTAAGCATTGCATAGAACCATCAAATTGTAAGGGAATCTGGCCAACTTAAATCGATCTTCTTCACAATGGGGCTTGTATGGGGTTCTTGTAGACAATTTGATGTATTTTTAATCCCCTGATAACTCCTACCTTACACATCATTTGTAATGGAGGTAATAATTTTTGACATATTAGTCATTTATTTATGTGGATACATTGATTGGTTGAAATATCAATTTTTTTGATTAGGATGTTTATAAGGCATCCTTGCAACCTGATATTTACTTCGTGTACGTGTAGCCTTTTCTTGATTAACACTTGGAATTTAGTCGTCTTCATAGCCATGGCTTGTTTTTACTTCCACATGTGAAGACCTATTTACATCAACTCAATCCTTTTGAGTTGTAAGGTTGACTAGGTCTGTATTAATTTCTTTATCCACCATCAGGTTTTTTCCATTTGAAGACTTTTGTAGTTCCATATCTTGAGTCATTGTCTCTTTATCTACAAATGATTCCTTATTGATAAGTTGTTCTAACTTTTCCTCTACCATATTCTTATCACTCTTTATATTCTTAATTGGTGCAGATCCCCCTACTCTCCCTCGTGGATGAGTCACCTCTTGATGAAGGATTTTAATCTCCTCGAGATGGATTAGGTCCTCGAGACCTTATTGGTGTCAAAATAAATGAAGCACAAGACCTTTTATCACCTGAGGCATAGGTAGTATGGTACCTACCTCACTACGATCGGATCGTCTTTCATCATCCCTTAGGTTTTCACTGTCATGATCTGGTCATTACTAATTGGTTCATCGATCAGTGGTTCACAAGGATTATGGGGAACGAACATGCTCTCTCTTTATCGCAGAGCTCAATCTACAAAATCATAAAAGTACTCACCCAAATCGATCTAATCATGGTCATTGATTCCCCAACCCGACGAGATCAATGACATTGGTGAATTGTGAAACATGAACTAGCATGTCCGCTAATTTCACCTCCATGCTCCGCAATGATTCCCCATCGTCGATATCTATTCACAGATCAACAGGTACCCACAGGCCCTGCTATCTTAGTGCTAATTCAAATCTCCACAGCGATAGGTGATAGCTCCTTTGGCTAGCCCTTCTTTACATATGACCTTGGGCTGTGACCTAGGGATTAATGTCCTAGTGCTTTGCGACTTCGTAACTTTCAATCGGGACTAGATCAACGATCCTCTCCCCCCTTCGCAACCAATGATTGAAATTTATTTCAGGACTTTATGCTTTGGGAGTTCAGGATGTTCTAACCTCCTCTTTCCCTTAGAATATTTCATACCTAAAGTTCTAGATCAGGTGCCATGCATCCACGCAAATCAACGACTCTGTTCCACTTCGGAACTTTGACTTTCATGAGTCTCAACTTATCCATGCTCACTTTCTCCCGGAGTGCTTTCACCCAGAGTTCACGATCCGTTGACACATGCCTCCCACATATCGATGACCAGAAGCCACTTCGACTATTCAGGCTTCAGGAGTTTCAAAATCTTCACCTTTTCTTTCTCCCAGAGTGATTTCACTCGGAGTTCACGATCTATCGATGCATTCCTCCTACATATTGACAACTATGATTACCTTCGGCTCTTCGGGCTTCAGGAATTTCAAACTCTCCACACTTCCTTTCTCTCGAAGTACATCCACGTGAAATACACAATCTGTCAACGGATGTCCTTTTGGATCTGATGGCCACAAATCACTTCGACTCTTCGCGATTCGAGAGTTTCAACTCCTGCACACTCGTTTTCTCCCAAAGTGTTTTCACCCAAAGACAACACATTTCCACCATGTGTCCTTCTATATTTGACGATCCACATTTTCTTCGTTCCCATCGACTTCCTTCCAGAGTGTTAGACCTATGAACTTCCTTATCTCTCACCATGTGTTCTTTGCAACAGACGGTTGTGATCTACTTCAGCCTTTGGGATGTCACACTCCACAACCAAAATCTCTGGGAGTGACTTTTCTATGAAGTCTCACATCTGTTGAAACATATCTCTTGGTGACCAATGGCCAGGATCTATTTCAACCTTCATCTCTTCGACGGTTTCGATCTCTCCTTGTTTACAAAACTTCTGAAGTGCATTCGCTCCCGAGTTGCATATCTTACACCACCTTTCCCTCTGAATGATGGACAATCCCTAACCTCTTCGGGGCTTTGGTGAATTCCTCAATCCTGTGTGCACAATGAGACTTAAATCTCACACACTTTTCCTAGATCCAACAGTCTGGAATGATTCCTCTTCCTCTTGGATGGATCTTGACTGATAAGTCAGTGAATCCTAAGAGCTTCACTCCCTTTGAATATTTTTTTCTGTTATCTCTCTTAAGCTTTGTTTCTTGGGCCCTTTGACTCCTTAGAGGGCTATTTTGACACTTAGTCAAACCTTGAATCCACGCACTCCTTGCAACAGATTCTTACACAAGACTTAGCTTCTTGCAGGCAACTACGCATGCCTTGTAACAATCCCTTTGCACTTCTTGCAAATGGAAGTTTCACTCTACCTCTTCTGAGCTTTTGAGTTGAAACAGACTCTCTCAATGCACTCCTTATGGACTATATGCACACATTGTATGAACTCAATGAAGAGAAATAATTGAAGCTTATTCAACACTTCATAGATTCATATACTCAATAACATAACTCATTCATTCATGAAAATATAAAATAACAAGGAAACTATAAACAATAGAAACACTGTGCATTGGTTCAATATACCTCTGTTATATTCATTTAGATGTAAATGGATACAACTATGATAAAAATAACTTACACTCAGTAACAACTATCTCCTACTAATATGCAGCAACCTTATTCATGCATACTATGTATCTACTAATACAAGAGGTCCTCTAGGGTTCCCTCCAACTACGTATCTGATCGAAATAAAAGCTTATAGCTACTTATTCCTATTACAATAAATGTTTGTGACAGACAGTTTAAGGAAAATGGTTAGATCCATGCCAAAATTAAATAACTAAAGGACAATTTGATCTATCATGGCTTGACACGATTGTTCAAACCCCGATCATTAAACTTCTATGATTCATCATTTACTCAGAAGTTCTTTGAGATACGCCATATTTAAAAATTTAAAATTTTACTCAAAAGGCACGCTAGGCATTGTACTGTCATCCCATGTGGCTTTGTTGATGATGCTCCTGCATGATACTCCTCTGGACAAAAATATCATGGACTGTTGTCCATGAGCTCCTGCACTGACCTTCCATACTTCTGGATATAAGCTTCATTTACCCAACTGACATATTCTATTGGGTATCCCTTCCATTTGACCAAACATTCAAAATAGGTCTTCCTCCTGGTCTTCTTGCCAATCCTTTTATCAACAATCTTCTCCATGTGTGGATTTTATGCTACAGGAATATGCTTCTCCCACTAAATCTTCTCTTGATCTTCAGATCATTCTTGTGTCATTTTACTTGTAAGGACACAGGTCTGAAATGTTAAATATGGGTGATATTCCCACATCCTCTCATAGCTCTATCTCATAAGCATTGTTACTAAATTTTGTTAGGATCTTGCATTGTCCAATCTTCTTCAACTTCATCTTGTTATATGTTCATCTTGGGAGCCTTTCCTTTCTCAAGTGTGCTAAAACTTGATCCCCCACTTCAAATTGAAGTTCTCTTCTATGCTAATCAACTCTGTGTTTATACTCCACATTGTTGTTCTCCAACTGCTCCTTGATTTGATTATGAAGCTTCTGCATTTCAGCAGTGAATTCTTCTACTCCAGCACTTCTGAATTCACTCTGCTCTAGATCTCTCCAATTATGACACTCCTCTTGGCTTCATTTCATACACTATCTGAAATGGGATTTTTTCTCTACTTATGTTTTGTGAGTCATTATATGAAAAATCTTCTTGTGGTAGAATTTGATCCCAATGGCTATGATTTCCAGTGACCAAACTCCTAAGAAAATCTCCTAAACTCTTATTTACCACCTCAGTCTTCCCATCTGTCTGAGGGTGATATGCAAAACTAAAATATAGTTATGTCCCCAACTTCTTCCATAATGTTCTCCGGAAATGAAAAACAAATTTAGTGTCTCTGTCTAAGACAATACTCCTGGGCAATCCATGAAGACTCACAACTTCCTTGAAAAAAAAATTTGCAACATGTGTTGCATCACTAGTCTTCTGGTATGGGATAAAGTGTTTCATCTTTGAAAATCTATCAACTACCACAAATATGGAATCACTTCCTCTTTTTGTCTGTGGAAATCCCAACACAAAATCCATGCTGATTACATATCAAGGCCTATATGGAATAGGCAATGGATGAAACAATCCATTGTTCTATTTCTTTCCTTTTGCATACTGGAAAATATTACATTTTTTCACAAATTTCTTCACCTCTTCTCTCATACCTGGCCAATAGTATGAACCATTCAACTATGCAAATGTCTTTTCATGGACAAAATGTCCTTCTAGACCTCCACTGTGTTTTTCCTTCAGAATATTTTCCCTCATCAAGCACCTCGATATGCACAATTAGCAACATTTAAAAAATAATTCATCTTGAATCATATACTCTGTCAACTGGCTTATGTCCCTGAGCATAGGATTTGTACATGATTCATATTCTTCTTTAAAATATTAATCATCACAATACATATTCTTAAGGTGTTCAAACCCTAATGTCTTGACCTAAAATTCCTGCAGAATCAGACATCTCATGCTCAATGCATCAACAACTTTGTTAGCATTATCATAAATATGTTTAGTGACAAAAGTGAAATTTTACATAAATTACATCCACTTAGCATGTCTCTGGTTTAACTTCTCCTACCTGGTTATGAATTGTAAAGCTTGATTATCACTATACAAGACAAATTCCTTTGGAACAAGATAGTGGCTCCACTTCTTCACAGCTTTAATTATGGAATAAAATTATTTATCATATGTGGATTACTTCCTCTTAGTCTCATTCAACTTCTCACTAAAATATGAAACATGCCTAATATCTTGGCTCAAGACTTCTCCAATTGCAACTCCACTTGCATCACATCTCACTTGAAATGTCTTCTCAAGATTTGGTAAGACTAGAATTGGTCATTCTGTTATCTTCTCATTCAATATATTGAAGCTCCTCTCAATCTCTTTTGTCCATTTGAAAGATTTGTGTCTTTTCTTCACTGTGTCCATCATTTGTGCACAAATTCCACTGACATTTATAATCAACTTCCTATAGAAACTGGCTAATACATGGAATCTTCTCACCTCAAATATATTCCTTGGTGATGGTCATTCTTTGATTGCTTTCACCTTCTCTGGGTCCATCTTCAATTCATTTGAAGAGATCGCAAAACCCAAATATATTAGTTATGTCCTCATGAAAGAGGACTTCTTCAGATTAATCAACAACTTCTCTTGTTGTTGTCTCCTCATCACTAATCCCAGATGTCTCAAATTCTCCTCTTTAGTCTTGCTAAAGATTAGTATATCATCCAGATATCCGATCACAAACTTACCAATGAAATCTTTCAATATTTCATTCATCGGTCTCATAAAAGTAATTGGGGCATTTGTTAATCCAAATGACATAACAAGCCAGTCATACAAAACTTCATTTGTCTTAAAGGTTGTTTTCCACTCATCACCTTCTCTCATCCTTATTTGGTGATATCCACTTTTCAAATCTAACCTTGAAAAAAAAAAATCTCCACTTAATTAATCCATTAAGTCATCCATTCTAGGCAAAGGAAATCTATACCTGATGGTGATCTTATTTATTGCTCTAGAGTTTGTACACATCCTCCATCCTCCATCCTTCTTTGGTATCAACACAGTCGGTACTGTTATAACCCTATGTTTTATAAGATCAGCTGGTGATTGAAATTTCTTCTTCTAGTTGTATTGTGTTTTAAATAATATTTTATTCTACAAATGATTTACAAAAGAAAAAGAAAAGAAAAGAAAAGAAAAAGAAAAAGAATATAAAAAATGAAAAGAGGGAATAAAAATAGAAAAAGATAAAACCCCATGAAATAAATTTGGTTTGATTCACACTGTCTAACCATGATCAAACCCTTTAAATTTTTGTTGATAGGCTAGTGAATAAGTTTGGCCAAATAATCTAATCTTCACCAAATTACATAGTTTAGTGAATAAGTTTGGCCAAACAGTTTAATCTTGTCCAAATATATTAGGTTAGAGTAATTATTGACCCAACAATTTAAACTAGGTCAATGTGTTACGTAACTAAATTAGGAACTAGGTTAGCCTATTTTATTTCAATAGAAGTTTACCAAAGGTTGATTAAATTCCTATTATTTGAGTTAAATTGATGTGTTTTTTACCCCTTGGTGGAAGAATAAAGAAAGGGGAGCTTTTTGTACCCACAATATGATTTTATCCTAAGTTCCATGATGATTTGACCTTTTGGCACTTTATGGAAAAAGGGTGCATAGATCTCAGCAGTTGATCAAGTCATGCTTAGATCAACAACCAACAGTGAATATAAGACCCCTCCTTATGTTCCACCAGAATGAAGGTCTTTAGTCACTCATCTCATTGTACAAACCATTTTTACTTTTATGTCATGTGTGGGTGATTTTTATCATATGGTTGAAGCCTAAAGAGAAGGCCCTAAGCCACTGATCAGAACCACCA
>ML809515.1:0-34466 GCA_009831015.1 Picea engelmannii | reverse complement strand
GAAAAGAGGGTATAAAAAGAGAAAAAGACAAAAAAGATAAAACCCCATGAAATAAATTTGGTTTGATTCATATTGTCTAACCATGATCAAACCCTTTAAATTTTTGTTTATAGGCTAGTGAAACTCTATTCACCATCACCCCTGAAATAATAAACCAGATAATGCAAATACCAAGAGTTGATTCTGCTAGCCCCTTCTCCAATGAAATTATGACTGAACTCTATCAGAACCTTTCCTTTCCTCAAAGAGCCTAGATGTTTGAAATCTTCTTACCAGAAGACAAGCAGTTTCCTAAAAGGAAACCTCCCTATCCTTCTTCCATATTCTCAGTCAAAGAAAACCAAATCATTTCCACCCTATGTTTCCTGCTAGGATATTATTTCGATGAATGGGTAGATGAACCCATTTTGGGTTTTCTTTCCATTTTCTCCACTGAAGAAAAAGATACAACTCAAGTTAATTACAATCAGTTTTGGGCTGACATTATACATGAAAAATTTTTCAAGTTCTCCACAGAGGGAATGTTTAGGTACTCTTAAGTATTGGTGTACATGCTCCTCTTCTTCCAAGAAAAAATATTCTTTTGTGCCTTTCAGAAATTGGATCAAAATGGGAACCCTCAACTAGTGACTTCTTGTACATCACTAGTGATGAAAAACTCATGTGAATTCATCTTCAAATAGTTCATTGATCATTTTTAGCATCCAGTGGTGTGCATGCTCAACAACGTAATGGAACCAACCATAAATGAGGAGGTCCAGAGAATCCTTCACCTGTCAAAATTAGCCAAAACATGGGACTGGTATCTTTACCAGAACCATACTAAGATTAGAGTTTATGGGTGTGAATTGCCTCCATACAAGTTGCCAAAGTACCTCCCTGTCATAATATTTTCCTTGGAACACATCATACAGATGATCAATTATGATGACATCCACTTCATGTCATTCAAGAAGAAGCAAAAACTTAGGATCAAGATCCAAATTGGTTCTTTCATATGTAACAATAGAGCTACAGGAGAAGAAGCCAACAATCTCTTAAAATAAATGATCTTCAGTTTGAGTTTCCCATGGAATTATGACCCCTTTGGCATCATATCAGAAACCAGGATGAAATAGAAGACTTCTCCTTATGCTCATGTGCCAAAACTAGAGGTATAAAAGTTCATGAATTAGACATATTGGTAGGAAAATACTTTGTTGGGGACATAAGAGAATCCTTCACCTGCCAACATTTCACATACCAACACTCCTCAGGTGAAAAAAAAAAAAAAAAACCAGGAAAGAGGTTTCAACTTCAGTCACAAAATTTTCAGCTAAAGACTTCCAAGTTTATAGGAAGAGGACCAAGGTCGGTCACACACCAGAAATGCTTAGAGAAGAAGAAACATAGTCCACTATAGTTATGGAGGGACCACATTCATCAGTCTTATCAGACAACCAACAGATAGTGTTCACATCCTCATCCAAAAAGCAAATAGACACCACACTATCAGCTGAATCCTCTCAAGAGCCAACATGATCGAACATTTTTGACTAATACAAAATGATCAATAAGAAGAATGAACTTCTGAACAGTATCACATATGCCCAGTTCTGGAATAAGACATCCACAACCCAACACAAATTACTTTCTTCCTTTGACACTGAAAAGGGAAGGATGCACATCACATTTTTACATACACATGCCCCTCATCCTAGCACAACCTCTAATTACAAGAAAGAATCATTGGAGTTTGATGTGAAAGAGGTTCATCCAACACATCAAATGGACATGCATAGGCAAACAAGGGAGATGATTTTATCCACCTTGACAAATACATCATTGACTGCTGCAAAATTCGAGGTGTCTCTAAATAATGTCCAAACCTAGTTGAAGTTGGAAAAGATATCTTCTCTAGCCAACGATAATAAAATAAAATCCCTAGAGAGGTTGGTACTGAAGATCAGTTATGATCCATCGAATGTCAAGGCAGCTGAAGAACTACCGAAGAATAAAAATGATGACATAACATATCTGAGAAAACAATTGAAACTTTCAGCCATTGAAGATTCACAAGCAAAGGAAATGGTTGTGAGTGAAGGCCACAAGGAGGAGATGCTGAAAATGATAATGCAGAAAAATGCACAGATAAATGATATGGAAGCTGAGTTAGATAAGTTGGTTAAAGAGAAAGAATAGAGTGTGCAGATGGTTGTTACCCCACTCAAGGCAGTTCCTCTCACATGAGTTAGTACAACAACAACAACCACAACAACAAAGATTCCATCAACCATTCCAGTAAAATTTCCATATTCTTCTGAGAAGTTGGTAAAGTCATTGGAGGACATGACCCTGCAAGGGGAAGAAATCAAAATATTGCAAGAAGAGGTAAAAAACCTCTAGAAGATGAAATCCATGTTCCAGGCCACCTATAATATAGATATTCCTAAATTACAAAGACTCAACCAAGAAATACAGAAGCTGCAGAAGGAGTCTTCCATGGCCAAGACACTGTCTAAAGCTAAGGAAAAGATCTGGATGGACATGAGTTAGTCAATGGTAGAGATATGTCCATTCATACAAAAAAACATTGAACAACATGAACTGGTACAGAGAGCCAGACATCCAGTTGAAAAGATAAGGGAATAATTAGGAGAGAGGCCTACTGAGGCCAATGATTTCATCAGGTTCTTAAACTCCAATACCAAAGCGGAGTTAGAGGCATTGGAAATTTAAGACAGGATAGAGACCATCCTTGAGGTCAAGAAGGTTTTGACTAAGAAAATATTTATGCTATAATTAGAGGAGAAAGCACAGACGATGGACATCAGAGTGTAGAGGTTTTTCAGCAAGGTTGAAACACTGCACACGAAGGGACTTCCAGGACTACTAGTGATAAATGATAAGCTCATCACTTTGTTAGACTACAAGAAGAATATCATCATAGTGGCAAAGGATGGTTCTAAATTTTAATGTATACAAGGGAGCATTATTGGCAAGAATTTCTTAGAAACATTACAGTTGGACCTGAGCATCCAACACGAGATAAAATACATTTTCATCATAAAGCTACTTTTTCCAAGTACACTAAGATGGATGAAATATACAAAAAGTTACTCAAGGTTTCCATCTCTAGTCAAAAGAGGTGGGAATAGCTATGCTCTTTACTTGAGTAAAGGTGATGTGGATTTCTGAGTCATCATGAGGAAGAAAATCAAGTCAAAGTTATGAATCGCCAATTACTTCCCCTAGAATCAACACTAAGGATTCGAACATATCATCAACATTCCTATTATTTTGTAATTTGTAATATAGTTACTTAGATTTTTCCTCCACAATATCCTAGTAAAAAATGACAGGATCAGATGTAACTATTGTATAAATACTTCTCACTTCGAAGTATTGAGGGATGAGTTTTGCGTGCAAGGAGCTATTTTGTGTAATCTTTTCATAAGGATCGTCGAGTAATGAAAAGGCTAATTTCACAGGATTCTTACGTTTGAACATTGGTGATGTTTATCTTTCTCTATTAAATGTTTATCTTTCTCAGTAATCATTATGTTTTCAGTTTCTAATCATTGAAAGGAAGTTAATGAACAAAATTTGTTTCCTGCACTCAATTTCTAGTCTTTTAATGATCTGCATATTATTCGTCTGATATTGAGTAAATGAATTCTTAACTGATTCTTTTCTCGGTTGACTCTCTCACTCATTTTTTCTTTCCTTCCCATTTTATTCTAATAGATCCAGTGGTATCACTATCTCTCCCTATGAAGGAATCTTATAAAACTGTATTTGATCCTAATCTTTAATACAAACCCCATAGCCCAATGGAAGTTTAGTGCAATATTCAACCAATATTTATAAACAAACAATCAAACTCAAATCTTCTTAACTATCCTAATATATAAAACCTAAACAAATCTAAATCATACGAAGAGATCTGTCTTTGAAATTGGAAGGGCTAGATCCTAGTTTCAAAGGTGGTTTTGGTAAGTTACCTTTGTCAATTTCTTCTTCCCTTGACAACCTCTGGGAATTATAGAGTCCTAACAGGTACTGCGCATGGGCTCAATATTTCTCTGACCAAACCCTTGTCTAACAAATCGTAGACTTGTTTGTAATATACCTTAATTTTGACATAATTTTTTTTTCTTTTTTCTTCTCCAGAACATTAATCCTAATTAACTTAATGGATTCGTCCTTAGGATAAAATGACCATTTTTCTCTATTATTAAACTCTGATAAGTTTATTATACTATGGTTATCCATGTTGACATTTTAATCAACCAACATATAGGTGTCCAGGTCATGCTAAGATAACCATCCATTACTCTAACATTTTTGTAAGTCTTAAAGTTTCCAAACATTTATACGGGTCATACTTGGATTATGGAGGACTTAGGATTGATGACCCCAAAATTCTTTCCTACACAAAATAATTCTTAAACTTATGTGCAAGGGGGTCTCAATAGTATTTAAAAGGGCCAAGGTTCAAACGATCCACCACAAATGTATATCGATATACATACCCTAGCACATAGGCTATAGTCTTATCCTAAGTGTTAGAATTATTCTTTTAAGGTCCATGTATCCGCATTAAGCCCCAGGTTAGTTAACGATCTGTGGGTCGCTATTAAAAGGAAAAGGTTAAAACTGTGAGACATTAACCAAACCCATTAGCTTAACTGAATTAACTGCATGATGGTTCTCTTCAGACAAGATGCTAATAGGTCTCATCGCAGATGTGGTTCACTTTTCTAGTTGGTTAAGTCAGGAGGGGACCCTCATTAGTTTCATGCGCCTTTAATGTGAGGTCAAAATATCAACAGGTGGGAGTTAAATCTCTGGTCCGATCTTTAATGAATTCTAGAGTGAATTGCAAAAACTGATGGTTTCACTTGACCCCTTGGCTGATAGGCGTATGCCATCTAATGCTCTTCACATGGGAAGAACCCTCTATCGTACTGGCCTCCTTTACTCTGCGCATTAAGAGTGCTTTAGGCTTATGAGTTATTCCATCAACATTCTCATAGACTTTTAGTTTTCTGTTCCTACAGACACCTCTATATTTTCTTCACGAGGGAAGCTTCGAACACGCAGAGGTACCCACCAGGTGGAAACCAGGCATCCCTACCCGTTTACTTTCATAAGATCGCAACCCTCTGTAACCTTAACATTTGTTTTTTAAAAGAAGAATTCAGCTTTACTTAAGGTGGAACAGTTCCTTCCTTCTTTTGAATGTGGCTCTGGTTATGATTCACCCATGACAGTTTACTCCTATGACTTGTTAGTTATCTTACAACCCCAGATGCGAAATCTACTGGGGAAACTTCCCTTCAGTAATGAAAGACTCCAAAACCTTTCGGGTCCTCTTCATTGTCCTTCATTCTGGCATAGTCTATCTGGTAGGTTATGGGGTTGTGCTTAATTGAATTTTTTGTCGTATCCTTATTTTGTCTTTCAATTTGACCCTGTCTAAAACTGTTATTATCTAAGTTTCGGACCCCTAATAAATTTCCACCATTGTGTTAATCTCCGAATGGATCTGGTTAGGATAGAACTCTACCCAGGGCATGTTTTTAAAGGTTGAGGAACAAGGTAACTCGTGATAGACCACCCATTAGTTTGAGAGAGATATGAAAGGGTTTTTCAATACTTCCATTCAGGGGTTAACTCTATGTCCGAAAATATTTTAAAGAAATACGTTGGCGATATAATAAACCGAACATATAATCCCTGGCACTTATAGCATTTAGAAAAGCATGATTACTATTTGGTTGGATTTTCGGGTGTGGTTAGATGTACATATTAAATTTTATACTATAGTTCTAGATTAGTTCAAACCCTATCAGCCTTTCTTTGTTTTACCTTGGATCAATAAGTTTTTCTTTTTCCTTATTTTTTGAGGATTGTATATAATGTGTTCTAATGATGGGGCCTCCAAATTTTTGTGAGGTACCCATCAGATTGGTACAAGCTTCCTTTCCCCATCAACTTCAAGGTTGGATTCCATTGTTTTGGTGTGAGAGGTGGCCTATTCCATGACCAAGTTAATTATAAATCCGTTTTTTTTTATTTCTTTAATTTTTTTTTGGTTCACTATAAACATTCTTCCTTAGAATTTTAGTTGTATTTACTTTCCTACCCAAGCCAAATGCTAATAATGACTGCTTGCTTCCTTTGTAGGATATAAGTCTCCGAACCTTCGAAATTTCAACCATCCTTTCATGGGAAAAGGTACTTGGGTTCCTTAACACAAACCCTTCGGGATTCAATCATCCCTGATACAAAAGTCAAAGTTTTTCCTCGGTCTGAAACTGTAATGTACACAGTTTGAATATTGATTCTTGTTTAGCAAGGAAACGATCATTATAATAATGTACCATATAAACTATTTATAATTTCATCGGCTATGTAGTTTCATACCTACCCTAAATCTGGGCTCGAACTTTTTTCCTGTGCTTAATTAATTCAAGGTTTGGGACTCTTTTCCTTGGATGTTGCATAATGAAAGTAGAGAAATATAGAATGGTTAAATTCTGACTGTCAAAATTATTCCAATATCAATATAATTTCTTGAAAGCAATCCATTACATTGTAGTTGAGTAGAGTCAGTTGTTTATTTCATTACTTATCAGACTATTACAGACACAGAGGCAATTTATGTTATTGTTTTATAACATTGTGGATGTTACCCGAGCATATGTACACATAGGGGTTCCAGAATGTTTTTTCATTTCCATTTAGGGCCTTTGCGCCCTTCATATTACATTCCAGAATTGACTCTGTGTTAAACAATTTTATTTCCAATTTATTCCAGAGCTTTAGCATGTAGATAATTAGACCAAATCGACTGAAATATTTATACTATGTGTACTGTGGGTCTTTTTGTAGAGAATTTTGCAATTTCTTTCGATTACTTTTCATACATAAATTCATCCTAAGCATTTGCATACCCGGATAACATAATGTTTAATATGTATAAGAAAAAGGGATTCTGTTTACTTATTGTATTTTTGTATAGGTCATAACCTACAAGAAAATATAAACATACGTATATATGTATGTATATTTTCGTTATTCAATTTCCATTTACAATGCACACTTAATTAGTCATGATGGTAAGAACCATTCGGTTGTGTGGTTTTGTCTACCGCTTTTACTCGAATACAACAATCAACTAACCCATAGGAAATTATTCTTTCAGGACTTAACCAGGCATATTCTCGCAACTAGTACATTGATGGAAATTTAGTATTTACCCAACAATAGAATACAACAGAGATAATCGCATTCGATTTCGACCTTTTGTTCATCATATTACTCAATTCATGATTAATAGATGCATTACACTAGCCATTTAACGATTTTAAACAGAGGATGATTAAGAGGACATATATGAACTAACTCGTTGGAAAACAAACGAAACAACTATGTTCCTCCCAACTGTAGAATAGTGTAGCCAAAATCACTTGCTCAATTCTCCCCCTAGCCTGACCATGAATCAATGAGGGAGAACTTGGAAAATAAAACTCCTCCTCAAAAATGTCTTGCAATTGCAGTAGTTTCCTCTTGCCTCACACTCCAACAGTAGTGTTCATAACAACAAGAAATTCCATAGTCTTTTCCTAGCATACTTGGCAGCGTCCTGCCTCCTCACATATGATATTTATCAGTTTTCCTGGGTCTTTTTCCTCCCTTGGGAATTTTTGCAGCCTTCTAAATCCCTGCTTTTTAGGGGCTGCCAATGGCCAAATCACTAATTTTCCACTTGTAATAATCATCCTAGAGGTAGTTCCAACATGTTGACCACTCATGGAGTCATGGTCAGTTGATTTTAACATGGTTGTTCCATTTGTC
Source organism: Picea engelmannii (assembly GCA_009831015.1). Classification (NCBI taxonomy): domain Eukaryota; kingdom Viridiplantae; phylum Streptophyta; class Pinopsida; order Pinales; family Pinaceae; genus Picea; species Picea engelmannii. The sequence continues at coordinate 26,621 of ML809515.1, read as the reverse complement.
CTCCTGTAATGAATATAAATATTATTTTTTTATACAAGTGTCATAGTCAAATAGTTAGTTGAGTCAAATCAGATCTCTGCCCAATAGTCATAATAATAAATTACAAATATCAAATTCGAAATTTGAAATTGCCATAAATGGAAAAAAAATTCCAAATTCGAATTTACTAAAAATGGAATAAATTTCCAGCAAATTTAAATTTCAAAAAATATTTTATTTTTGGTAATGTCACATCCTTTCCCCCTTCAAGAAAGCACTATCCTCAGTGTTCATTCCTTTGTTGGAATAGGATTGGATGATATTTCCACAAATCTCCCTCCAATTCCCAAGTGGCCTCCTCAGGACTAAAGTTCTTCCATTGCACCTTTACCTAAGTGACGACTTTGTTCTGAAGTGTTATTTCTCTCTGGTCTAGAATGCGTAGGGGTTCCACCTGGAACTCGCCTTCGGGTTCCACCTCCATGAATTTCCAATCAATCATATGAGTAGGTTCATGAATATACTTTTTCAACAAAGAAACATGAAATACATTATGAATTCTTACATTAGCTAGAAGTGCAAGTTGATATGCTACGGGTCTAATTCGAGCTAGTGTCTCCAAGGGCCCAAAACACCTGGGTGCCAACTTGGCATAGTTCCCTAACTTCATTGAGAGTTTTTGGGCTTTGACCTTCAAATAAACATGGTCTCTCACTTGAAATTTCAAGTGTCTTCTTTTCTGATCTGCATAGCTCTTCTGTCTGTCATGTGCTTCTTTCAAGTTTTGTTGTACCTTCCTTACCATGTTCTCCATTTCTTGGAGCATCTCTGGTCCAACCATGAGTCTGTCAGCTGGGTTATCCCAGCTAATTGGAGTCGTACACTTTCTGCCATACAGTATTTCAAAAGGGATCAACTTAGTTGAAGTTTGGTACCCATTGTTATATGCAAATTCTACCAAGTGTAGGTAGTCTTCCCACTTGTTTGGTTTTGTTCTTACATACATGCGGAGCATATCCTCTATAATTTGGTTTTTCCTTTTGGTCTGTCCATCCATTTGTGGATGATAACTTGTACTGAAGTTCAAATTAGTATTTATCCCTACAAACAATTCCTTCCAAAAAGCGGATGTGAATTTTACGTCTCTATCTGAAATCAACATTTTAGGAACACCATGCAGTCTAAAAATTTCTTTCATGAATATTTCAGCAATGTTTATAGCTTTAAAAGTAGACTTTACAGGAATAAAGTGTGTAGACTTACTGAGTTTATCGATTACAACCATGATAGAATCATTCTGTTTCTGAGTTTTAGGAAAACATGTTATAAAGTCCAACAATATGGTCTCCCATTTCCATTTTGGTACTGGTAATGGCTGTAATAGGCTTGTTGGATGCTGGTGTTCGGCCTTAACCTGCTAACAATCTGGGCACCTAGCCAAGTACTCTATTGTTTCACCCTTCATATTAGGCTACTAAAATAGTTTTCTGAGTGTTGTTATTATTTTCTGGTAACCTGGATGACCGGAATATGGTTTCTTATGCACTTCGTCCAAAACTGTTAATTTTAACTCAGTTGAATTTGGTATGTAAAGTTTGTTTTTAAATCATAATAGTCCCTTCTTGTCGATACTTAGATCTGGTTTATCTGAGTTTGTAGTACTGCTTTGTAATTCTTCCATCATCTTAGTGTAATTTCCGTCGTTAATACTTGTCGTCCTTATTCTTTGTTCCCGATCACTTTCTTCCCTGCTGATATTTATCTCAAATAACCCATGGACTCTTCTTCTTAAAGCATCCGCTACTTTATTTTCCTTACCCTTGATATGTCTGACCTCGAAGTCGAATTCGCTCAAGAAGGCTAGCCATCTTGCTTGTCTTGTGTTAAGATCTGGTTGGATAAATAGATATTTCACCCCGCTATTGTCCGTCAGTAGTAAGAATTTTTTGCCCATTATGTAGTGTCACCACATTTTTAAGGTGTGTATTACCCTTGCTAATTCTAAGTCATGAGTGACATAATTTCTCTCGTGTTCTTTTAATTTTCGGGACTCATAACAAATAACATGTCCTTCTTGAGTTAGGACACCACCTAGTCCTTCTTTACTTGCATCTACACATACTGTGAAGTCTTTATTTGGGTCTACTACCTTCAATATGGGTGCAGTTGTCAATAATTCCTTCAGTTTGTTAAAACTATCTTGACACTTCTCTAACCAGTTGAACTTGGTCCCTTTCTTTTGTAATGATGTGACAGGGTAGGCTATCTTGGAAAAACCTTCTATGAATCTGCGGTAATATCTGGTGATTCCCATGAATGACCGGATATCTACTATATCCTTAGGTACTAGCCATTCCATAATGGATTTTATCTTTTTTGGGTCTACGACAATGCCTTCTGTTGAAATTACATGTACTAGATATTGTATTTCTTTATGATAGAAGTCACACTTGTCAAATTTGGCATACAGTTTGTGTTTCCTCAATGTTTGCAGAACTATCCTTAAGCGTTCATCATGTTCTTCCTCCGTTTTTTAATAGACCGGAATATTGTCGATGAATACTACTACGAACTTGTCTAAGTACGGACTGAAAATACTGTTCATTAGACACATAAATGTGACTCGTGCATTAGTGAGTCCAAAAGGTATGAATACGAACTCGTAGTGTCCATATCTTGTCCGAATTTTTTTTTTTCTTATGTCCTCATCTTTTATCCTAACTTGATGGTAACCGGATCGTAAATCCAACTTTGAAAAGATCCCGGCCCCACCTACTTGATCGAACAAATCATTTATCCTTGGTAAGGGGTATTTGTTCTTAATAGTCATTTTGTTCAGCTATCTATAATCGATACATAGTCTTAGAGTACCATCTTTCCTTTTCACAAAGAGGACTGATGCCCCCCATGGTCAGACACTTGGTCTGATATACTCTTTGTCCAACAATTCCTATAATTGTATTTTTAATTCTATCAGTTCTAGTAGACTCATTCGGTAAGGTGCTTTGGAGATAGGGGATGAACTAGGTAGTAGGTCTATGGAGAAGTATATTTCCCTTCTAGGAGGTAATTCTGGTATCTCATCCACAAACATGTCCCTGAATTCACGTAGAACAACAAAGTCTTCTAACTTTGTCTTATCTTCTTTTTCTAATAGACTCGTCACTTGGATGGCATAAACTTGACATCCCTTCCTCAAATATTTCTTGAGTTGCATCGCTGAAAATTGTTTGACTGATACCGGTTTTGGTATACCTTGGGTTGTTCTAACAGTGCCAAGATCATATTTATAGCTAAGTATCTTTGTATACCAATCTAGTAATTCTTTGTGTTGTTCTAACCAATCCATCTCGATAATCATATCGTAAGATCCTAGTGGTAGAATGTTCAGATTTGTTCTTATATTTTGGCCATCTAGGCTAAACTCAAAATCAGAAATAAAGTCAACTACTCTCCTTTTAGTACTGGTTGCTAGTTGTACAAGCCAAGATTTTGCATGCTTCAGTTTCTTAAGTTTATTTGACTCTACTATATCAGGGGTGATATAACTTAATGTAGCTCCAGGGTCAATTAGAACAAAAATTTGAGTGTTATTGATTTTACCTTCGATTTCTACCACCGAGGACTGGTGGTCAGCTTGTCGACCATCTATGGCTTCATTTATCTGATGCAGGCTTCTACCCACGTCTCCCATCGTCGAGGCCTCCTACAGATTATGAACAACATTTCTATTTGGTAATATTAAACATCGGTAGTTCCTCCTTAGATAAGGTTCTCCGCATTCCCAACCCTTTAATGGCTCATGGAAGTTGTCCCCAAACTTCTTTGTTCCCAGGTTTACCAGTTTACCACTGCTTTGTGTATTTGCATGATTGGAGTGAAAATCCTTTCTCGAAAAACCTTTTGCTACATTTCGATAAGGAGTTGGCTGGTATCCTTTCTTTCACTGGTTCATTTGATCTTGCTTCTTATCCTTCTAGGCTTTGGGAAACTCTACTCGTTGTTTATACTGGTCATAGCACATTCATGCTCTCCTAAATACTTCATTCAAGGATTTGGGGTTGTCAAACTCAATTCTATCCCTATAGGACTGTGGTAAGTAGCTTAAGAATCGCTGGATTTTTACCTTATCATCCTGGATGTATGGTATGAACCTTAGTAGTTCCAAAAATTTATTTATAAGGTCCTCCATCATCATCTGTCTGAGTCATAACTCGTAAAATTCTTTCGTCTTCCTTTCATAATAATTTTCAGAAAGGTATTATTTATTAAAATACTTCTTAATGTCAAACCATTCCAACTGTTTCTCCTTTAGTCCCTTGGCCAATTTTAGGTCTTGCCACCAAATGTTGGCTTTCCCTTTCAAATTGTAGATGGCCATTCTGACCTTCATGTTGCAGGAATAATTGTAGATCTGGAAGTATTTTTTGATGTCCAACAACCATGCCTAATCTTCTTCTCCTATCCTAGATTGTCCATCAAAGGTAGCTGGTTTAATCTTTTTAAATTCTCCTTCAAGGTGGCCTATCTGTTTTCTTTCTCTGTTTGGTTTAGTTTTGTCGTCCGCTGAAGGTGTTCCTTCATATGAACTATCTCCTTTTTCTGTTTCCAGCCCAGATTTATTGGAGGCCCTTTTGTTGACCTCTTCATCATGGTTATCGTCCTTTGGGCTTTTCTTGGTGACTATACTACGCAATAGGACTTCATCTATCTTCTGTTGTTCCTGTTGTGATTTCTTCAATTTTTCATTGTTGGCTTTAAAAATCTGTAGTTCAACAATAAGATTCCTCATAGTTTCCAACACCTCCGTGGGTGAGCTTCCATCACTGTTCTGTCCTAGATTTCCTTCCATCTTGATTTCTGCATCGTCCTGAGCTGCCATAATTAGTACAAAACAAAAAGGCTTCATGTTTGTAACCATAAGATTTATTAGTTTTTCATAAATCAGAATATATATACTAAGAAAATAATGTGGCCCTGTTCAGGCCCAGTGTTGTAACTTTCGCTCCGATACCATATGTGATATACCTTAATTTTGACATTATTTTTTTATTTTTTTTTCTTCTCCTGAACATTAATCCTAATTAACTTGATGGATTTGTCCTTAGGATAAAATGACCGTTTTTCTCTATTATTGAACTTTGATAAGTTTCTTATACTATGGTTATCCATGTTGACATTTTAATCAGCCAACATATAGGTGTCTAGTTCATGCTAAGACAACTGTCCATTACTCTAACATTTCTGTAAGTCTTAAAGTTTCCAAACATTTATACGGGTCATACTTGGACTATGGAGGACTTAGGATTCATGACACCAAAATTATTTCCTACGCAAAATAATTCTTAAACTTATGTGCAAGGGGGTATCAATAGTATTTAAAAGAGGAAAGGTTCAAACGATCCACCACAAATGTATATCGAGATACATACCCTAGCACATAGGCTATAGGATTATCCTAAGTGTTAACATTATTCTTTTAAGGTCCATGTATTTGAATTAATCCCCAGGTTGGTTAATGATCTGTGGGTCGCTATTAAAAGGAAAAGTTTAAAACTGTGAGACATTAACTGAACCCATTAGCTTAACCGAATTAACTGCACGATGGTTCTCCTCTGACAAGATGCTAATAGGTATCATCGTAGATGTGGTTCACCTTTCTAGTTGGTTAAGTCAGGAGGGGACCATCCTTAGTTTCGTGCATCTTTAATGTGAGGTCAAAATATCGACAGGTGGGAGTTAAAGCTCTGGCCTGGTCTTTAATGAATTCTGGAGTGAATTGCAAAAAACGATGGTTTCACTTGACCCCTTGGTCGATAGACGTATGCCATCTAATCCTCTTCACATGGGAAGAACCCTCCATCGTACTGGCCTCCTTTACTCTGCACATTAAGAGCACTTTAGGTTTATGAGTTATTCCATCGGCATTCTCATAGTCTTTTAGTTTTCTATTCCTACAGACACCTCTGTATTTTCTTCACGAGGGAAGATTAAAAACGTACAGAGGTACCCACCAGGTGGAAACCAGGTGTCCCTACAAATTTACTTTGGTAAGATCGCAACCCTCTGTAACCTTAACATTTTTTTTTTAAAAGAAGAATTCAGCTTTGCTTAAGGTGGAAGAGTTCTTTCCTTCTTTTGACTGTGGCTCTGGTTATGATTCTCTCATGACAATTAACTCTTGTGACTTGTTAGTTATCTTACAACCCTAGATGCGAAATCTACTGGGGAAGCTTCCCTTCAGTAATGAAAGAATCCAAACCCTTTTAGGACCTCTTCGTTGTCCTTCATTCTATCATAGTCTATCTGGTAGGTTATGGGGTTGTGCTTCATTGAAGGTTTCGTCGTATCCTTCTTTTGTCTTTCGATTTGAACCTTTCTAAAACTATTATTATCTAAGTTTCAGACCCCTGATAAATTTCCACCATTGTGTTAATCTCTGAATGGATCTGGTTAGGATAGAACTCTTCCGAGGGCACATCTTCGAAGGTTGAGGAACATGGTAACTCGTGTCAAACCACCCATTAGTTTGAGAGAGATATGAAAGGGTTTCTCTATACTTCCCTTCATAGGTTAACTCTATGTCTGAAAAGATTTTAAAGAAATATGTTGGGGATATAATAAACCGAACATATAATTCCTGGCACTTATATCATTTAGAAAAGTGTGATTACTATTTGGTTGGATTCTTGGGTTTGGTTAGATGTACATATCAAATTTTATGTTGTAGTTCTGGATTAGTTCAAACACTATCAGTCTTTCTTTGTTTTACTTTGGATGAGTAAGTTTTTCTTTTTCCTTATTTTTTGAGGACTGTATACAATGCATTCTAATGATGGGGCCTCCAACCTATTTTTGTGAGGTAACCATCAGATTGGTACTAAATTCCTTTCCCCATCAAGTTCAAGGTTTGATTCCATTGTTTTGGTGTGAGGGGCGTCCTATGCCATGACCAAGTTAAGTATAAATACGATTTTATTTACTTCTTTAATTTTTTTTCGGTTCGCTATAAACATTCTGCCTCTACATTTTAGTTGTATTTACTTTCCTACCCAAGACAAATGCTAATAACGACTGCTTGTTTCCTTTGCAGGATAGAAGTCTCCGAACCTTTGGAATTTCGGCCATCCTTTCATGGGAAAAGGTACTCGTGTTCCTTAACACAAACCCTTCGGGATTCAATCATCCCTAATGAAAAAGTCAAAGTTTTTCCTCAATCTGAAACTGTAATGTAACTAGTTTGAAGATCATTTCTTGTTTAGCAAGGAAATGATCATTATAATAATGTACCATATAAACTATTTATAATTTCATCGGCTGTGTAGTTTCATACTTACCCTAAATCTGGGCTCAAACTTTTTGCTTATTTTTAATTAATTCATGGTTCAAGACTCTTTTCTTTGCATGTCGCTTAATGAAAGTAGAGAAATACAGAATGGTTAAACTTTGACTGTCAAAAGTATTCCGATATCAATATAATTTCTTGAAAGCAGACCATTACATTGTAGTCGAGTAGAGTTGGTTTTTTATTTCATTACTTATCAGACTATTACAGACACAGAGGTGATGTCTGTTATTGTTTTATAACATCGTGGATGTTACCCGAGAATATGTACACATAGGGGTTCCAGAATGTTTTTTCGTTTCCATTTAGGGCCTTCGCGCCCTTCATATTACATTCCATAATTGACTCTCTGTTAAACGGTGTTATGTCCAATTTATTCTAGATCTTTAGCATGTAGATAATTAGACCAAATTGACTGAAATATTTATACTCTATGTACTGTAGGTCTTTTTGTAGAGAATTTTGCAATCTTTTTCGAATACTTTTCATACATAAATTCATCCCAAGCATTTGCGTACCCAGATAACATAATGTTTAATATGTATAAGAAAAAGGGATTTCGTTTACTTATTGTATTTCTATATAGGTCATAACCTACAGGAAAATATAAACATGTGTCTATATGTTTTTATATTTCCGTTATTCAATTTCTGTTTACAATGCACACTTAATTAGTCATGACAGTAAGAACCATTTGGTTGTGGGGATTCGTCTACCACTTTTACTCAAATACAACAATCAACTAACCCATAGGAAATTATTATTTCAGGACATAACTAGACATATTCTCGCAACTAGTAGATTGATATAAATTTAGTATTTACCCAGCAATAGAATACAACAGAGATAATCACATTCGATTTTGACCTTTCATTCATAATATTACTCAATTCATGATTAACAGATGCATTACACCAGACATTTAACGATTTTAAATAGAGGAGGGTTAAGAGGACATATCTGAACTAACTCGTTGGAAAAGAAACGGAACAACCACATTCCTCCCAACTGTAGAATAGGGCATCCAAAATCACTTGCCCGATTCTCCCCCTAGCCTGACCATGAATCCATGAGGGCGAACTTGGAAAATAAAACTCCTCTTCAACAATGTCTTGCAATTGAAGTAGTTTCCTCTTGCCTCACACTCCAACAGTAGTGTTCGTAACAGCAAGAAATTCCATAGTATTTTCCTATCATACTTGGCAGCGTCCTTCCTCCTCACATATGCTATTTATCAGTTTTCCTAGGTCTTTTTCCTCCCTTGGGAATTTTCGTAGCCTTCTAAATCATTTATTTTTAGTGGTTTCCAATGGCCAAATCACTGATTTTCCACTTGTAATAATCATCCTAAAGGTAGTTCCAACATGTTCCCCCCTCATGGAGTCGTGGTCAACTGATTTTAACATGGTTGTTCCATTAGTCCTCCTGCAATCAATATAAATATTATGTTTTTATACAAGTGTCATAGTCAAATAGTTAGTTGATTCAAATTAGATCTCTGCCCAACATTCATAATAATAAATTACAAATATCAAATTTGAAATTCAGAATTACCATAAATGGCAAAAAATTTCCAAATTCGAATTTACTAAAAATGGAATAAATTTCTAGCAAATTTAAATTTCAAAAAATATTATATTTTGGGGGATGTCACATTGTTTCTTTAAATCCTGATTCTCTTGAGGTGTCAATATGTATGCTTATTTGTTTCACAGAATTTCTCTTGGTATCTAATCAATCTGATGGGTGTAAATGAGTTAGGAAACTCATTCACTACTATGTCAGAAAAATTCTCCAACAACTCCTGAACTTATTCAGGAAAATCATCCATAGAAGCACTTGCAAGGACAACTCTGGGTTTCCTTACAACAAAAAACTACATCTCCTGTTCCTTCTTGACCTCACTCAGGAGTTTCTTCCAACTCATAAGCAACATACTTGTGTTGCCTTCTCCCTTTAATTTATTCTCTTATAATGAAAAAAACATGTGTGTCCTACCATTCTTTTTCAAAGTATAAGTATTCCTTCTCCCATCACAAATGACATTCCTGTCAAACTACCATGCTATTCCCAACAAAACATGACATACATCCATGGGAATTACATCACACATAATCTCATCTCTATATCCACCTATTTTAAATTCAACAAGGCATTATCTAGTTACCATTACCCGGTGTCCTTCTTGCAACCATGATACCTTATATGGATTTGGGTGTGAAGTTGTCTTCAATTCCATATTCTCCACCATCTCTGTGGATACTATATTGTCAGTTCCCCCACTGTCAATTATCACCTTGCATACTCTGTATTTAGTCTTGCAAGTTGTTCTGAACAACTTGTTCCTCTACACTAGCTTTTCAATCTTTGGATCTGGTTTTAAGAGAACCTTTTTGAACATCAGGGATTTTCCATCCTCTCCACCTTATGCTTCATCATTCCTTTTATGCGCTTTTGAAATGTGAGATTCACCTCCTCCTTCTTTTTTTCTCTCGGAACATTCACAATACATGTGTCCTGTCTTTCCACAGGCATAACACCTTACCTCTCCTCCTTTTCTTCTTCCTCTTCCTTTGAAATAATTTCTTCTACCACTTTGTCTTCCTTGGGAACTTCCTCCTCTTTCTAAGTGAGTATGTGGTTTATCAATCTCATTCTTGGTTTTATGTTTCTTTTCATGGGAAACTCCCTTACCTTTGTTTTGAATTTTACCTATGTTTTGTTGACTTTGTTTTCTAGATAACATCTCCTCTGCCTTCAGTGAAATCTGATAAGAATCCTCCACTTTCCTCACAATCATCATGCTAATTTCATCCTAGATTTCATATCTCGAGCCATTTATATATCTGGCAACATTTTTTTCATCTTTTTCTCTTTGTCCATTCCTGATATTCAGCTTGTAGAACTCCTCTGTGTACTCTTTTACTATAATGCCCTTATGTCTCAAGTTCTGCAACTTCCTGAACATATTTACTTTATAATCCTTGGGTATGAATTTTGTTAGCGTCGGAAGTCACCCCTGGATTTCTTGCAGGAGCAGAGCCCAACGCCCATCAGTTTTATGTCACGATTATTTTGAGGGGTGATCAAATGGGTAGAGACTCAAGATGGAATCACTCTAGCTCGGGGACCGGGTCTGGTATGTAAAGAATAAAGGAGGTCTTGATCTAACTTCAGTCAGTAGATTGATTGTAAAATGGTCAATTGGAAGACTTGGTTAGAGGAGTGAGCAAAACTACTTTGGGCAACAGACCTTTCAGCAGCTTGCAGAAGAAAAAATCTAAACACAAGATCCTCTTGGTTCAGAGTTTTGGGTAACTGAAGGGACAACTTGACTGGATCCTCCAATTCCAAGTCATTCAGTGCTAAGAAAAACATAGAGACCGATTAGAAACAACACGACTGTTACAGTGATCCAACCTACATCATCCTATAATAGTCACAACTCGACTGGATCTTCCAATTCCAAGTTGTTCTAATACAATATGAACAAAGACATGGGAAGAAGATAACATTCATAAGGCAAGAAGTCTCAGATGTTAATACACAACCAGAGTAACCAGTGATTCGTTAATTTTTTTACAATCGGGAACTTGGCTCAACCATTGATCCATTACAAAATACAAAGACTGATTCTATATACTCAGGAAAATTCACCTCACAGAGGCATGTCTAGTTACCCAAGGCTTGGTGTCCCTTCAGTTAAACCCGTACTGATATCTTTCTTCGAGCGCCACCTTAACTGCGCATGGATCTTGTAAGGAAGGTAGTTGAGCCATTAAACGTCGAGCTAGCGTGTGAAGACTTTCCTGTCTATTTGAAGACTTCGACATGGCTCCTTGGAAAAATCAATAGACAGGACCCCCTTCGAGCAGACCGCTTGCCAGATTCTCCATACCCCACATTTAATGATCGAAAGTAGGTTTCAACCACCTGTTCTTGCCTTCATTAACTCCAAGCGAGACACATGATCAAAGTCGGGCTGAACTGGTCTTGGAGGATGCGACATTCCCTTCTGTGGAGAAACCTGATGCTTTGGCACCTTTGCATAACTCTCTTCCTTTCTCAAGTGACCGCAGGCCCCACTTTCAGCGCTTTCGGTGTTATCGAGGTTCGGGGTTTCGAGATGTGGAACAACATGAAATTCTCACCCCTCGAACCTCTGAATGCCGAAACACCGACACGATTAGATCTCGCGCCACGCGTCCTCTAGATGGACGACTGCTATTCTCCCCTTCACACTATGGGTGCGATCTATTGTGTTAACTTCGACACAACTTCCTTATTCACGATTTCTCGCCAACCGTTGATCTGCTCATATGGATGGATCCAAACCGTTGACACTATAATCCTGCCCGCTCGCTTGATTTTAAGTCCGAAAAGGACTTCTTCTGTTCACTGCGCTTGGGCGCTCCTTGTACAACCCGCAGACCTGGATATCCCGATGTCGAAGACAAGTAATGTTGCTAACATTAGGCTCCATGGGGGATAGAGTCGTCTCTGTGATGCTCTAAGGACTCATTTTGCAGTTCCAGTGCCTTGCTGTTGGGTTTATGGAGTCATTTATTAAGCCGACAAATAAAAATAAAAATAAACATAAACAAGGAACCAAAAGGACAATATTTACAAACAAAGGAGCCTTCGAAGGCTCAGACAAAATATTTCTTTAGAAAATGCCCATTTACTAGGCTGTTGAAAACTTCTTCACCCTCCAAATCCTGCAGCCGATATGTGTTATTTGAGAAAACCTCAAAGATTTTGAAGGGTCCGATCCACAGGGCTTCAAGTTTGTCATGCTTGCCTTTATCCTGCTTAGGAGCATCCCATTTCAGCACCAGGTCTCCTATCTGAAATTCTTCCTTCTTGGCCTTCTTATCAAAAACCTGCTTGATTCTTTGTTGATGGTCCTGAGTTCTGGCCATTGCCTGCTCCCTGGCCTACTGGACCTCCACTAGATGATGAATCCTTCTGATCATCTCATCAAGCTCCTCCTGCTGATCCTGGAGGAATTTCACTACAGGAATGGCCAAATGAGAAGGGAAAATAGCCTCTGCTCCATGGACTAATTGGAAAGGAGAGACGTCGATAGATCTCTTCGGGGTCACTCGATTGGCCCATAGAGAAAACTTTAATCTTGAATGCTAGGCCTTCTTGTTTTCTTCCAACAATCTTTTGATGATCCTTATCAGGATTTTGTTGGAAGATTCAGCTAAACCATTGCCCTGTGGATAATATAGGGTGGAGTGAATTAGTTTGATCCCGAACCGCTCACAACACTTGGCTAATGGCTCAGACCTAAAAGCGGTTGCGTTATCAGTGACAATCTTACTTGGGCAGTCGAACCTTGTGATGAGGTCCTCCAGGAACCCAATGATTACCTTGTGGGAAGCAGTCCTGGTGGGAACATTTTCAATCCACTTGGTGAAGAAATCAGTAGCTGTCAGGATCCATCTGTGCTTCCCACTCGAAGCAGGGTGAATTTCTCCAGTGAAATCTAGGCCCCATTGCTGGAAAGGTCTTGAAACCACCACAGGATTTAACGACAGAGACTTGAGTTGTTGCTTACCTGCAAATCTTTGACATCTGGGGCAAGATCGAACCCTTCTGCAGACGTCAGTGAATACGGTGGGCCAGTAGTATCCATCCCTAAGGATTTTGTGGGTCGTGGCCTTCCAGAAATGGTGCCCTCCACATAGGCCACTGTGAAATTCAAACATAATCCTGTCAGCCTCTTGTGGATCCATGCATTTTAAAAGTACCCGCAGGGGGTCTTTCCAGTAGAAAATTTGATCGATAAGGAAGTATCTAACTGCCTTGAGCTTCAGAACTCTTGCCTTGTTTCTTTTCAGGCCATATGGAGGCTGCAACTCTTGCAAAAAGTATATGACATCCTTATACCATGGGCATCGAGCCAATGGGGGCTCCCTTTGAGGGTCCATGTTAGGCAGCCGACCCTGCTGAATTCCTGAGCATTCGTTGATGAAACTTATCCCCAAAGCTTGGAAATTGGCTTCAACCAACAAATTGGCTAAAGCTTGACCTTTGATCAATTTGGTAGGCTTTATTTCCAGGTCAAACTCCATAATTTTGGCTAACCACTTACTCCTCCTCCCGTCTATGTCAGGCTGAATAAGAATTTCTTTAACAACAGCTGAGGGGACATAAGCTATGATTTTTTACTACAGGACATAGATTCTAAATGCCTTGAGGGCCTTTACCAGTGCATAGGCCTCCTTCTCCATAGTGTCATACCTAACTTCGACATCCCTTAATGCTCGACTGAAATAGGCAATAGGTTTCTCTAGCCCATCCTTGTTTGTCTGTAATAAAACAACGGCTACCGTGTTAGGTGAAGCAAAGGAGAAAATAAGGAAATCCTTTGAGTAATTGGGGCTGATAAGCACAGGGGCTTCAGACAGGGCCCTCTTTATTTGCTCAAAGGAATTTCACAATTCAGAAGTCCACTTCACTTCATTTCCTTTCCTTAACATAGTTGTTATAAGTTTTACCCCCTCAGCAAAGTTGGGCACAAACCTCCTTAGAAAATTAATCTTACCAAGGAAAGATTGGACTTCTTTCTTAGATCTCAGGATTGATAGGGCTTGTATTGCCTCAACTATGCTAGGGTCAATCCTGACTCCTTCCGCTGATACTATGTGGCCTAGTAACTTTCCCTCCTGCATGGCGAACAAAGATTTCTTGGGGTTTAATGAAATGCCAAAACTCTTGCACTTCAGGAAAACCCTCCTGAGGTGACAATGATGTTCTTTATCAGAATTCGAAAACACTGTGATGTCATCTAGATAGATGACCAAAAATTTATCCTTTTCCCCAACGAAAGCTATGTCCATGGCACGCTGAAACGTTTACCCTGCATTCATTAATCCAAACGACATCTTGGCGTACATGAATGTGCCCCATGGGGTGGTAAATGTCATATTTTCCCTGTCCCCAGGCAGAACAGAGATCTGATTGTAGCCAAAGAAACTATCGATCATGGACATCCTGGATGCTCTGGTTACCGTCTGCAGAATATGCTCCATCTTCAGTAAGGGGTAATTATCCTTTTGGGAGATCCTGTTCAGGTTTCTGAAGTCTACACAGAGTCTGATTTCTCCATTCTTTTTTCTTACTGGTACCAAGTTGGCCACCCACTCTGAATATCTCAGTGGTACAATGATTTGAGCTTGAAACAACTTCTTCACTTCCCTCTCCATGATAGGAAACAACATAGGATTGATCTGTCTCAGCTTCTTCGTAAATGGATTTGCCTCCCCCTTTAATGGGATTTTATGCTCGATGACAGAAGTTTCATATGTTTTGAGGTCTTCGTAGGTCCAGGTGAAAACATCAGCAAATTCCCTTAGAAGTCCAATGTATTCAGACCTCTGCTCCTTTGTCAGACTCCTTGACAACTTGATAAACTTGGGCTCACTCTCGGTCCTAATGTTGCACTGAATAACACCAGTGTCATCCTCCGAGGTCTCCCCTTTTAATGATACGTCATTTCTATAAAAAAGCCTCTCCAAAGGAACCAGTCCCCTTGGAATATGATTGTTGGGAAGCTGCACAATGTTACACTCTGCAATCTTATTCAGAAAATTACCCCCATCAAGCTCTTCTTCAGAGATAGAGTCTTGGTCGATATGCATATCTAAAAATTCTTCGACAGTCTCCAGGAATTTCTTGATCTCGAGATCATCCTCGAATACCTTCCAATGTTTGACGTTGTCAGGTATGGAGGGCCTGTATTTTACTTCCACATCATATCTAAATTTGGGCGGCAAGGGTACTTTGAAATTTCCTGATGATGTAGCCAAGGAATCTTCCACTGTGCTCTTCTCTCTTCGGACAAAAGAAATGTTGAATTCTAATAAGAAACTGTCAACTAGGTCCCACACCTCATTTCTGTAGCTTCTGAGTCGAGGATGCTTAGCCTGATAAGCGTTTCTGATCTGTTGGACCACCAACTCTGCATCACTGAACACCGCTACCTCTTGAATTCCCATTTCCCTCGTGGCTCTTAATCCCAGAACAAGAGCTTCATACTCTCCCACATTGTTAGTAGCTTCAAATTCTAGTTTGTACGACAAAGATATGGTTTCCTGAGCAGGTGATACAAAAACTACCCCAACACCAGCACCTTCCCGAGAAGAGGCTCCATCAAAAAACATTTTCCAGACTGGGGTGATGGAGAGAGGAAACTTATGGGAAGTGGTGGGCTGGTCTCTAAGTTTAAGAGGGGGCTCGGGAGTATGAGTGAGTTGCAGTAAACTGGAACCTAAATCAGTGTCTAAGGCAAAAATGGGATGGTTGGTAGGGTTGGCCTCATCACTGATTATATAGGCCAGTTGGGCTTCTCTGTATAGCCTTATATGCTCTCGTCCAAACACTGGGATAGTAGCATATGTGAGGTCCATTTGCAAAGTTCCCCCAGTATTTTTATCCAAGATCTTGATAACAACATACCGAACTTTGGGGGGACATCGACCACTACAATATCCATAAGCACACTTTTCACGGGCAACTAAAACAAGGTCACGACCAGGTCTTTGATAACTCCAAGACACTAAACTTTCTTGGAGTCGAAGGAATAGAGGTCATGATAGGCTCGGGTGACTTCTAGCCCTAAATCTTCCATGACATTTTTGGGCATGAGGTTGTGAGAAGCTCCCGAATCCATCAACCAGTTGTGCAACACCTTGTCATGTATGTTCAGGGAAGTGTAGAAGGGAGGGGACGATTCATTCTTGTCTTCTACCATAGGACCTAGGATAACTTCAGGCTTTTCATCTTGTAAATTGATGGAGTTTGTGGGAAGGAATGAGGTATCAGACTGTAAAATTTCAAAGAAGCGTTTCTTGAACCCTTCATGTTTAATCAACTCGGTCAGGGGTATAGGAATTATAATCTTTTGAATTTCATGCTCGAAATTAAAATAAGATGTAAGCTTTGAAATTTCTCTTATTTCAGGAACATGACTCTGGACTATGGGAGAGAGGGGTTGGTGCTTCTTACCTCTGTGACTGTCTTCTACTTCATTAGTGGGCTTCTCTATTCTAGTGGACCGCTCAGGAGCATCAGGTGTTGCTGTCTTTTTCTTCGACCTCAGATCATATCTGCCTTGGTTGTCAATATCCTTGTCTCATTTGCTCAGTTCATTTAGTTGATTGTCCATGAGGGACTCCTCGTAGGATGATTGAGTGAGATGAGGAAAAGGAGGAGTGTCTCCGAAGCAATGGATTTCAGGATCAAGCTCGACTGTTTCTCCTTCTTCCCCCTCGGCCAAAAAATTGTTTTGAAACAGGGCCTGAATTTTCTGGTCTTCTCTGTCTCTTCCCCTCTCTCTTTGCACATTTGAGGGAGTAAAATTGTTTGTCCTCCTGAAACCTCCTTTGTTTTCGGCGTTCTGAAGGCCCTTGTATGATTGCCTCTCCTCGACCTTCATTCTCTCCATCTCTGCAGACAGAGACTTCACCATCTTGGTCAGTTCATCCACTTGAGGGTGGGGCACCGCTGATCTAGAAGTTAAGGTTTCCGACCTTCCCTTTCTTCTATCTGCATCAGCCTTGTTCCTCAGTATGTTAGCTGCTAACACATTGGATTCCACCTCTATGGCCGCATCTTGCATTTGAGCTAAGGAGGTGGCTCTTCTTTCTCTCAACAAAAGACAGAAATTGGGGCCGAACGCACTAGCATAAGAAATTTTGGCCGAGGCTTCTGAGGGTTTTATTTCGGTAGGAATTTTACTATACATCTTATTAAATATTTTGGAGAAGTCAGAGACAGACTCTCCTTCCATTTTCTTCAAAGAACTGAACTTTTTCATGTAGTACATGAAATCCTTCCTATCGCCCCACTGCCTCAGGAAAGCACTATCCAGGGCTTCGATCCCAGCAATAGATCCGAGGGCCAATCCTCAGAACCATTTCCTTACCTCGCCATCGAGGCTCTGGATGAAGACTCTCATCCAGACATCTTCATTTTCAATGTTGAGATTGTTTGCGTAACTGTAGAAAGCAGCCAGGTGCTCTTTCGCAGTTACATCCCCTTCTCCGGTGAACTTGGGCATGTATTTCAAGTAATCTCCAGTAGGGAAAGGATTCATAGGATGGGGTAGAACTAAGGGAGCATATCTGGCAGTGACTATGGCGTCCATTCTATTTAGAGGGGGATTAGCACCAGCCATAGGAATATTGGGTGGAGGAGAACTCAGAGGAGAAGGAGTTTGCGAAGGGGCTACTGGGAATGAGTCACGAAGTGGGGTGGGAAACAAGAGGGTATTTAATGAGAAGGCTAACGAGCTCAAGTTAGTAGGTTCTCCTCTTTGCGCAGGAGTGGTAAAACTAGCCATGGGGAAATCTTCTGTGGTCCTGGGTCTACCCCAGGGTACAACTTCGGAGGAGAGGGGAGTGACAAGGGTTTCTCCCTCCAATCCCAGACCATGAGGGAAAAACTCAGCAGGAACACTACCGAAGTTCAAGAAATGGGAAACCTCTGAAGGAGGCCTATTGAGAAATTGAGGGGGAGAAAATGGAGTTCCTACAGAAGGAGATGGCGAATTACCTGGTTCGACGATGGAAGCTTCTTCTTCAGATTTCTTTCCTTTTCTGAGAACCACCTCCGGATCAGTTTCAGGTGTAGCTAGAGGCTGCTGTGGATGAGACCACGTGTGTTTACCTCTGAAAGCCACAATTAATAGAGCAGGTTCTCCCTAGCGGAGTTGTCATAATGGAGGCGCCAGGTGCACAGTAGCAATGTTCATAGGCTCTAATACCCGATGCACCTTCAGAATCAGAGGTTCAATGTTGTTCAATCTTGGGGAAAATTTTCAACTTCGTCCCTGGCAACGGTGCCAGAAATGTTAGCATCAGAAGTCACCCCTGGATTGCTTGCAGGAGCAGAGCCCAACGCCCATCAGTTTTATGTCACGATTATTTTGAGGGGTGATCAAATGGGTAGAGACTCGAGATGGAATCACTCTAGCTCGGGGATCAGGTCTAGTATGTAAAGAACAAAGGAGGTCTTGATCTAACTTCAGTCAGTAGATTGATTGTAAAATGATCAGGTGGAAGACTTGGTGAGAGGAGTGAGCAAAACTACTTTGGGCAACGGACCTTTTAGCAGCTTGCAGAAGAAAAACTCTAAACACAATATCCTCTTGGTTCAGAGTTTTGGGTAACTGAAGGGACGACTTGACTGGATCCTCCAATTCCAATTCATTCAGTGCTAAGAAAAACACAGAGACCAATTAGAAACAATGCGACTGTTACAGTGATCAAACCTACATCATCCTATAATAGTCACAACTCGACTAGATCTTCCAATTCTGAGATATTCTAATACAATATGAACAAAGACATGGGAAGAAGTTGGCATTCATAAGGCAAGAAGTCTCAGATGTTAATACACAACCAAAGTAACCAGTGCTTCGTTAAAGCTTTTACAATCGGGAGCCTAGCTCAACCATCAATCCATTACAAAATACAAAGACTGAGTCTATATACTTAGGAAAATTCACCTCACAGAGGCATGTCCAGTTACCCAAGGCTTGGTGTCCCTTCAGTCAAACTCGTATTGATATCTTTCTTCGAGCGCCACCTTAATTGTGCATGGCTCCTGTAAGGAAGGTAGTTGAGCCATTAAACACTGAGCTAGTGTGTGCAAACTTTCCTGTCTATTCGAAGACTTCGGCATGGCTCCTTGGAAAAATCGGTACATAGGACCCCCTTCGAGTAGACCACTTGCCAGATTCTCCATACCCCACATTTAATGATCAAAAGGAGGTTTCAACCACCTGCTCTTGCCTTCATTAACTCCAAGCGAGACACAAGATCGAAGTCAGGCTGAACTGGTCTTGGAGGACGTGGCATTCTCTTCTATGGAAAAACCTGACACTTTGGCCCCTTTGCATAATTCTCTTCCTTTCTCAAGTGACCGCAGGCCCCACTTTCGTCTCTTTCAGTGCTATCGGGGTTCGGGGTTTCGAGATGTGGAACAACATGAAATTCTCACCGCTCGAACCTCCGAATGCCGAAACGCTGACGCGATTAGATCTCGTACCATGCGTCCTTTGGATGGACGGCTGCTATTCTCCCCTTCACACTATGGGAGCGATCTATTGTGTAAACTTCAGTGCAACTTCCTTATTCGCGATTTCCCTCCAACCGTTGATCTTCTCATATGGATGGATCCGGATCATTGACACTATAATCCTTCCCGCTCGCTTGATTTTAAGTCCAAAAAGGACTTCTTCTGTTCGTTGCGCTTGGGCACTCCTCGTACAACCTGCAGACCTGGATATCATGATGCCGAAGACAAGTAATGTTGCTAACAAATTTATCCTTCAATTTGGCTACCATCCTGTCCCAATTATTTATCTTATGCTTTCCTTTGCTCCATCTTTCAGACTGTAGCTCATCCCACTAGTGTGATCCATGTCCTTTTAGCCTGGTGACAACATGTCTCACCTTCTTCTCCTCACTGACATATTCATAGTCAAAATACTTGTCCATGGACCTTATCCAGTCCAACAACTCTTCAACATATATATTTCCTTCGTACACTGGCACGTCTATATTTTCTCTAGCTCCCAACTTCACAACATCTTTTAGTAAGCATTCTTTGGCCGCATCTTCTCCTATAGCTTCTTCTTCGACCTCTATCTCTTCACTTTATGCATCACCGACGTCTCCAACATCAGGTGTTGTTATCTGTGTTGCTTCCATTGCCTCCAACCTGGTACAACGTTCTCTCATTTCGCTTTCTACAACATGATTGGATACAGGTGGATCCGCATGTCTCCTTGGTGGCGTTGTCTTGATTGGTTCTCAGACACATAGTTCAACTTCGAGTTCCCTTCCACTATCTGAAAAAAATCAGGCTTTGATACCACTTGGTGCAGACCCCCCTACTCTCCATCGGGGATTTGTGACCTCTTGGTCAAGGATCTTAATCTCCTCAATCTAGATTATCTTCTCGAGATCTTACTGGTCTCAAACTAAATCAAACACAGGCCCTATTATCACCCGAGGCACAAGTCGTTTGGTACCTACCTTGATCCGATCTAATCGTCTTTCGTTGTCCCTCAGGTTTTCATGGTTATGATCTAGTCATCACCTATTTGTTCATCGATCGACGTTTCAGAGTGATTGTGGGGCACCAACGTGCTCTCTCTTTATCGGAGGGATCAGTCTCTAAAATCAGAAAAGTAGTCACCCGACTCAATCTAATCGTGGTTGTTCATCCCCCATCCCGATGAGATCAACAACGTTGGTGAACTGCAGGCCATGAACTAACACGTCCACTAATTTCACCTCTGTGCCTCACAATGATTCCCCAACATCCATATCCTTTCATAGATCAACAGGTACCTGCGGGCCCCACTTTCTTAGCCCTTTTTCAAATCTCAACATTGACAGGTGCTATCTCCTTCTGCTAGCCCTTATTTGCATGTTACGTCGGGCTGTGACTCGAGGCTTAACCTCCTAGCACTTCGTGACTTCAGAACTTTCAACCAGAACCAAATCAACGGTACTCATCCCCCTTCACAACCAATGATAGAAATCTATTTCGGGGCTTCGTGCTTTGGGAGTTCAAGATGTTCCAACCTTTGCTTTCCCCCAGAGTATTCCATACCCAAATCAATGACAATGGTCCACTTCAGGGCTTCAACCTTCGAGACTCTCAACTTCTCCATGCTCTCTTTCTCCTAGAGTTCATGATCCATTGACATGTGTCTCCCACAGATCGACGACCATAAGCCACTTGTACTATTCGAGCTTCGGGAGTTTCAAACTATCTTCCTTCTCTTTCTCTCGAAGTACTTTCACCCAGACTTCACAATCTATCGATGTGTGTTTCTCGTAGATCGACGAATACGATTAAATTGGGCTCTTCAAGCTTCAGGAGTTTCAAACTATCTGCACTTGCTTCCTCCCGAAGTACTTCCACCCAAAATACACAATATGTAGATGTGTTTCCTTCTATATCTGACGACTGTGATTCACTTCAGCTCTTCGGGCTTCAAGAGTTTCAAATCCTACACTCATTTTCTCCCCAAGTGTTTTCATTCGAAGACGACGGATTCCCCCAACATGTCCTTTTGGATCTGATGATTCAGATTTTCTCCTCTCTCGTTGACTTCCTTCTAGAGTGTTAGACCTCTGAACTTCTTGATCTCTCACCACATGTTCTTCACAATAGATGGTTGCAATCTACTTCGGCCTTCAGGACTTCAGGATTTTGTCACACTTCACAACCAAAATCTCTAGTAGTGAATTTTCTCCAAAGTATTAGATCTATTGACATGTATCTCCTAGTGACCAATGACCAAGATCTATTTTGGCCTTCGACTCTTTAGCAATTTCTCTCTCTCCTTGTTTACAAAAAATTTGAAGTTCTTCCACTCCAAAGTTGCATATCTTATGCCACCTGTCCCTCTGGATGATGGATGGTCCCTAACATCTTTGAGACTTCGAAGAATTCGTCACTCTTGTGTGCACAATGCAACTTAAATCTCGCACACTTTGCCCATATCCAACGGTATGGAATGATTCGGCTTCCTCCTCGACATATCTTGACCGATAACTCGGTGAATCTTCAGCGCTTCACTCCCTTTGAATATTTCTTCCTGATATCTCTCTTGAGCTTTGTTTCTTGGGCCCTTTGAATCCTTAGAGGGCTATTTCTACACTTCGTCGAACTTCAAATATGTGCACTCGTTGCAATATATTGTTACACAAGACTTAGTTTCTTGTGGGTGACTGTGAATGCCTTGCACCAGTCCCTTTGCACTCCATGCAACTGGAAGTTTCACGCTACCTCTTCTAAGTTTCTGAGTTGAAATAGACTCTGTCAACGCACTCCTTGTGGACTGTATGCACACCTTTCATGAATTCAATGAAGAGAAACAATTGAAGATTACTCAACACTTCATAGTTTCATATACTCAATAACATAACTCATTCATTCATGAAAATATAAAATAACATGGAAACTATAAATAGTAGCAACACCATGCATTGGGTCCATATCCCTCTGTTATATTCATTCAGATGTAAATGTATACAACTCTGATAAAAAGAACTTACACTAAGTAACAACTATCTCCTATTAATATGCAGTTGCCTTATTCAGGCATACTATGTATCTACTTATACAAGAGGTCCTCTAGGGTTCCCTCCAACTACCTATCTGAACGAAATAAAATCTTACAACTACTTAGTCCTATTACAATAAACGTTAGTGACAGACAATTTAAGGAGAATGTTCAGATCCACGTCAAAATTAAATAACTAATGGATGATTTGATCTCTTTTGGCTTGACACTATTGTTCAACGTCCGATCGTTAAAATTCTATGATTCATCATTTACTGAGAAGTTCTCTGAGATACACCATCTTTCAAAATTTAAAATTTTACTCAAAAGGCACACTAGGCACTCTACTGTCATCCCATGTGGCTTTGTTGATGATGCTCCTGCATCATTAATCTTGGTGATTAAACTTTTGTTATGGATTTTTAGGCGACAATTATCTTGATCCATTTATGATGATTTCTTAATGATATCGTGATTAGCTTGTTCTAACTTTTTATCCATGTGCTTCTTATCTTTTGACTAGTTCAGTTCTACCAATAAATTTTGGTTATGATCTTTTAAGTAAGAAATGTCTTTGTCTTTTTCCTTTAATTTTCCCTCAAGATTTTTTTTCTGTCTCTCTTCTTGTTTTTTTAGCATTTTCTCCAACGCAACTTGAAATTGTAATTTTTTTTTGTGTTGTTGATAATGAATTAACTGGTTTTGTTTTATATTCACTTCCCAATGGGTGTCACCTTTATTTTCTACTAAAATAAAAAACATTTTACAATATTGACAAGTGTGAGCTCCATTCACACGGCCCCTTTCATACTCTTCATGTTTTGCACAATAGGGACATTTTTCCGAAAATGTATTCTTTGTAGATGCCATAGTTCAACTATTATTTTTCAATAAATGATAAATGTAAAAGAGGCTCTCTCTCTCTCTCTCTCTCTCTCTCTCTCTCTCTCTCTCTCTCTCTCTCTATATATATATATATATATATATATATATAAATGTAAAATATATTCTAAGAGTGGAACTTATCTCTCTAATATTATAGAAGCCAACTTGAAGGAAATTTAGTATTTTTTTTGGACTTGGATTTATGGTGTGAACAACCTACCTTAATCTTAGAAATTGTACCTAAATTTTGTTATCTAATCCTTCTTATTTTAGGTATATTAAGATTAATATAAATCATTATTGAAAGTTGTGATTGATAGGATAGATGTATATTTATATCGATTTACTTAAATAAACTTTTATAGCATTGCATATTAGTGGAGACTCATATATAGATATGAGGTATACATTAATATCAATAAGCTCCTCAATGAATTAAAAAAGTGATCATAATTATTATCTAACTCTTTAGAGATTTATAATTTAAAAGAAAGTGAGTCAACTACAAACTACCCCACTAGTTTGTGCAAGCAATGTTAACTAAACTATGTGCAAACAATGTTCACTTAACTATCTTGAACCACATGTTTGATATTGAAACATTTGAATGACTATTACATACATTAATATATATGTCTATGGCTATGAATATGTACACATTCTACGACCTTTTTAACCAATAACTCAAATCTTTTGGGGAAAGTGTATGTAGCTCACTCTCACATGGATTAATATATGACTATGACTATATTCATGTATGCATTTTATGACATTTTTCACCATAATTCAACTCTTTAAACTATGTGCAAACAATGTTTACTAGACTATCTTCAACATGTTTGATATTGAAACATTTGAATGACTATTACATACATTAATATATGTCTATGACTATGAATATGTACACATTATATAACCTTTTTAACCAATAACTCAACTCTTTTGGAGAAAGTGTAGGTATCTCACTCTAAGATGGATTAATATATAACTTTGACTATATCTACTTATGCATTTTATGACATTTTTCACCATAATTCAACTCTTTGAAAGATGTAAAGAACTCACTCTCACATGTATTAATTTATATGTTTTTTAATTTTTGTTATGTTACTTTTACATTGTTTAACAACAAAATATTTTAAGTGAATTCCAAAAGGATAAATATTCAAAGTTGATCAAAAATTTAAAAATATTACAAGAGTTGCCTATGTTAATGATTAAGATTACAAATTTAAGAAAATTACAAGAATTACATTAATGATTAGTGATTTTAAGTCAGTTCCAAAAAGATAGATATTCAAAGTTGATAAAAAATTTAAGAATATTACAAGAGTCGCATATGTTAATAATTGAAATTACAAGTTTATTTTAATGATTAAGATTATAAATTTAACAAAATTACAAGAATTGCATAAGTTAATGATTAGTGATTGAGATTACATAATTTAGATGTAATAGGTATGTTTTGCAGCACTGAAGTTATTTAAGAAAAAATGTAATTTCATTAACAAATACATAAATACGACCATTAAAAAAATAAATTAAACACACAAAAAGTCACATGACTATCCCAAGCCATGTACATCACATCCCTACCCAGGTGTTTTGTGTGATATACTATGAAAATCACTACAGGTCGCATCGCCCGCTGGAAGGACATCGACCGTGCGACACGGCAATGGCGTGACTGATAAGACCCATGAAACCCTAATCTGATATCCATTTCTCTCCACCACTGCCTCTTTATTTCACTCCTATTTTGCCACTTTATTTAAAACCTTTCAATGTTCCATTTCTGAAATCCATGGCGCCATGGCGGTTTGTAGCAGAGACTTTTGGGATCAAGGTAGGATACGTTAAGTGTATTCTTCTAGAACAAATAGGTGTTCTCTTGATCTTTTCTCTAATGGAGTTTTGTTATCTCTATACAGTTGTTGGTGACAAAGATACTGATGCAGTACAGAGCCACGTATGGAATGGGAAGAATTGAAAAGAACAAAAAATGTGTGAATGCCCCACCTAGAGGCCAGCAGCGAGCTTCCTTCTTGTAGCTTCACTCCTATTTTATGGTATGAATCAACAACGTTTAGCATATTTAAAACCTTTCACGGTTCCATTTCTCAAATCCATGGCGGTTTGTAGCAGAGACTTTTGGGATCAAGGTAAGATACGTTAAGTGTATTCTTGTAGAACAAATAGGCGTTCTCTTGGTCTTTTGTCTAATGGACTTTTGTTATCTCTACACAGTTCTTGGTCTTTTCTCTAATGGAGTTTTGTTATCTCTATACAGTTGTTGAAGACAAAGATACTGGAAATGATGCAGTACAGAGCTACATATGGAATGGGAAGAATTGAAAAGAACAAAAAATGTGTGAATGCCGCAGCTAGAGGCCGTCAGCCAGCTTCCTTCTTGTAGCGGTTCTCACGGTATGGACGCTCATGGATCTCATACCATACAAAAATTTGAATTGTATCCTATAAGAGACACTAATTTAAAGTATATCCTATTTTCTTTGTCACTCTGATGGTAAAATTTAGTATTTTGAAAAATAAGCTTTGAATTGTATTTAATAGTCTAGTCACCCAATAAACAGTTAGGAACTACGGATTTTGACGCTTGTTCTAATACAAGAAGTCTATAGAACAGGTGTCTGCATTGGCTATAATTCATCGTAGACTTATTGTTATATCACCGATCGAAAAGTCTATGGATGTTAGTTAGGACTTACTTTACATTTCAATAATTTTAGACGTTCTTTCAGGTTACCATTTATTAACTTTTGTGTTTTCTTTTTTTGGTTGAACGTCAACCAATAGAACCGTCGGTTCTGGTAGTGCTTCAATATGGTTGAAGTGATTAAAATTTCTTGGTGTTGTAGTGCTTAAATATGGTTTGAACGATAATTATTAGTTATTAATTTTTCGCCAACCAATAGAATCGTCTAGGTGTTGTAGTGCTTAAATATGGTTCGAACATTATGGTACTGCGAACATTATGGTCTCGTAGTCGTTATACCATTCCAATGGAAAACCTCTTGGGTGCCCTAAAACAAATGGTACTCCACGGACACCACACACTACGACCAGTGAATCCATGGTATGTTTTGTTAACAAGACTGTTATCGATGCGACAGAGGAACTTCGCTAGCATGAAAATATTTTTAGTTGTGTTTTATGAATGATCTGTTCGCATGAAGTGATTTTAAATTTTGTTTTACCAAAGATTTGTTAAGATAAATTATCTTAAAACTATCGTGCTATGTACTTTGAGAGATGAATTTAGCATTCCTGTATAAAATTTATATATATATA
>ML809514.1:83261-111167 GCA_009831015.1 Picea engelmannii | reverse complement strand
TATATTGAACCAATTAATGAACTATAAACTTTTAAAAAGAAAACAACAAAAAATGTAAAATCAAAACAAATCGAAAGAATAAAAGTGACCCATTATTATTTATTCAAAAATTTAAAATAATGGGGGGTTGTTGAGGCTCAACAGAATCCTCTTTCTTAAATTGGGTCTCAACTTGCTTCTCCTATCCTTGGACAAGCTCAAATCAAAATTCTCGCAATGGGGATACCATTGGCTAAACCCAACTGGCAGGACTGTCCTTATTAACTATGTTCTCAACGCCTTACCTATCTATCAATTCTCAATGTTGTTAGCCCCTACTTCCTTTTTCCATTCTTTTTCCAAGTAAATTCATAGATTCCTCTGTCAAGGAGGTAAATCTAACTCTAAGCGCTTCCACCTAGTAAGCTGGAATGTAATTTGGGCCCATAAAATCCACGATGGGCTTGGAATTTGGGACCCTACCATCATGAACAAATCCATTGGAGGAAACATTCTTTGGAGATTGATCTCTGGTCGAAAATAATGGTGTAAATCAATCCTAGATCAAAAATACTTCCCATGAACCAACTTGAGATGCCTTGACAACCCGGCCTCTCCCACGGCCTACTCTCAAATATGGCATCTTCTCAAATCATCACTTCCCTCCTCTCTCCAAATTTTATTTGGACCCCTGGTAATGGGAAGCACAAAATAATATGGCAAGAAAGCATCATGGGCCAGCCTCCTCTTGAATCTATGCAAGAGCTTACCCTTTTGAAAATATGGTTGGACACTTAGAATAAATGCACTATTTTTTACATCTCTCTATGGGATTAACAATCGGGCAGATGAATGGGCTGGAATTTGGGGGATCTCCCTTCCCCTATTCAACCCCTCTTGAAGCATCTCCTCCTCAAGCTTCATGGTTGCACCCCCTTTCACCAGAACTCCAAATACAGCAGAGGGTGGGAAAAAATTGGATACTCAGTCAAACAAGGCTATCATCTTGAACTCCAAAATTATGGCCTCCCTCCGAGATCTAATAAGTGGCATGGAATATGGAATCCTAATAACCTCCATAAGATAAGTGCTTTCAGTTGGACCCTTATGCATCAAAAAGTGCTCACCGGTGAAAATTTGGCAAAAAGTGGTCTTCAGGGCCCTTCTAGGTGTGTTTTTTGTCTTGATGATTTGGACTCTTCCTCACATCTCTTTTTAAATTGCCCATTCTCCAAGGTTGTTTGGTGAATATTTTTGCAGGACCTAGCTTTCAGAACTCAATGGCCTACTTTGATTGAGCGTATTCTTTTGTGTTGGCCTCAAGTCTACCTTGTCACCTTTGATGGAAAACCTATCTTCAAAAGAATATGGTCAACTCTCCCTTTCTTTGTTTGCTGGAAAATTTAGCGGGCTAGAAAAAAAGGGAATTTTCAGAACCTTAAATATTCTCTAGAAATGGTGGCAGCCAAAGTGGTTGGCCTCCTCTTGGAACATTTTAATTCAAGGAGCCTGCGACCTACTCATCTTGATGCTCTGGACAACTGGGAAATAAGGTGGATGGAAGGATTCCCCATTATTACTTCTACACCACTTCCATCTCACAATGGATCAACTTGGCAGCTTCAAATCTCGAACACAGACTTCTCTCAATATATAAGGGATCGAACCCACTGTTCCCTTTGCTTTGATGGTGCCTCCAAAGAAAACCCTAAGGCGGCGGGTGTAGGAAAGGTGTTATATGACCCTAGAGGACAAATTGAGACTACGTATTCATGGAAAATAGAAGTGGCCACCAGCAACCAATTTGAAGCATACGCCCTCCTACAAGGCTTGCTCATAGCCAGATCTAAAAACATCAAAATCCTGTCAGTGGTGGGTGATTATAAGAATACAATTAGGCACCTGAAGCTCTCCTCCTTTCCCACCGATGTGAGTTTCAAATCAAATTTTCTTCACATTCATGGCATCATCAAGGAATTCAACCAAGTCTACTTGTGGCATGTAAAGCGAGACCTCAGCGCTCTCCCTAACAAACTGGAAAATAAGGGAGTTAATGGAGAAGCTTGATCTCTAATCATAGATGGAAGGACTAGCTTTAGCCTTGCCCCTTATCCCCTCTTGCATGGATTTGTCTTTTGTTCTTAGCCTTTGGATTTGGAGGGCCTCGCTCCTTTCCTTGGCTCCCTCCTATTAGGACACGCAGCCTCCCTCTTGTCTTGCCTCGCGCCCTGCCTCCCCTCCCACATGGCCCTCTTCCCCTTGTATTTACCCTTTTCATTTTCCCCCATCCCTTGTAGTAGCATAATCATCTTCCCTAACTCTTTTTCCCTCTACTCGGATCATTGTACCTTCCCAACAGGATGGAACCTTTCCCTATTGGATTGCATTCCCCCTATCTGTTGCTTTCATCAGCCTGTATCTCCCCCTTTCCTTTTCTCTCATGTGCAGTCTTCTCCTCCTTTGCTTGCATGTTGCATCCATGGGGGTCATATGCTCTCACGCCCCTCAAGGCACTCACCCATTTCTACACTCATGCATCATATCCCCCCCCTCGCTCAATCTCTCATGCTCCTAGACATCTTACTTCAAAATGGGAAAGGACATTTGGATTTATGGATCAAATCTGTTGGTGAGAAGGATTGTACTACCCTCCAAAATTAGGAAACGAACACCACATATTTGAATTTGGCTCAACCGCTTGGCATCATCTCATTCATCTCATAGGGTGGCAGAAAAGAGTGAGCAATGCCTTCATCGTGGCCAGCAAGAGGCAAGGAATGAATTCAAGGATGCTTTAGCTTCAACAAGAGTTATATGTCCTGCGCTCATTGGTTATCCCTATCCGGGGCAGAGTGGGCACTCTTGCATCTTTGGGGCTTGCAGTGCTTGCGCTGACAGTGAACCATAGGCAATCCGTTTGATCCTTGCACGATGAGGTAGACACCCTGATAATCCAATTGGAAGAAATTCAACTTCAACCGGAATTTCATGGACAACAGGGAATCGCACCAGCAACTTCATAATCAATGAATTACATCCCAAGGTCATAGCTTCTCCCAGACCTCAACGTTGCATCTCTGCAAGACGACGATGTTGAAATGAAGGATGCAAATGGACAGAACATGTTACCCCTTAAGTTTTAGTTTACATGAACTTCAATTTTGGTATTGCTTAGGAGTTTTCTACAAGACCTATCTTGTTAGAATTTTTTATTGGAATGGGTGTAAATGTTTTTTGACTCAATGTAACTCTCAAGCCCAGCATACACTGGAATCAGTACTGGAACTTCTACGCATATGGGGATATTTTTTCTCTCTATATGTAATATGTTGCCTTAGTGTAGTCTTTATATAATACAAATTTCTCTATTTGAGTATATATATATATATATATAGCTTGTCCGCAATAAAATAAAAAAAATACAAAGTAGTTGTCAATGCAATTTGTGAGATACTATGGATCAATAGGGTTATCAATTATATAAACCTCCAACAAACTCAAGTTACACTTCCCTTTTTGTGACAATCAAAATGTTAATCAACTCACAAAAAGACTAGTGTATTATGCCATAGCTAAACATATTGAGATCCATCACCATTACATTAGAGAGTAGGTATAGAACAAAGAAATTCAAATACTAGAATGTGTGACTAGAAATTGGTCCACATATATGTTCAAAAAGGCAGTAAAAGAGGATGAGTTTTAGATGTTCCCAAAGACGCTTCATGTAAAGGAAAATAAAAATGGTGTAAAGGCAAATAAAACTGGTCATTAAGAAGAGTTCCATAGTAAGCAAATCCAAAGACATCTTATTTTGACAAAAATAGGTGTAGGATTTAAACTTAAAATTGTGGGACAAAAGTAAAAGCTAAAAACGTTATTTTAAAATAGGGTAAGAATTTTGGGTTACATCTCTTTTAGGCTAAAATCTATCATATCTCCATCTAGTAATGTTAAACAAATTTTGTAATATAAATGCATGTTATTATGCAATACAATACCATCTAGTTCATTCAAAAACTCATTTATGCATCTTGTGCCTTGTCTTATGCATGAATACTCAAGAACCAACAAAGTGCAACACCTTGCCTTTTTATATGAGATTTTGATCCTTCACTTATGCCCAATATCATGCCACTTCTTTATTAGAGAAAACTCTTTTATGCATCGTGTGCCTTGTCTCATGCATGGATACTCAAGAACCAAAAAAGTGCAACACAATGCCTTTTTATATGAGATTTTGATCCTTCACTTATGCCCAAGATCATGCCACTTCATTATTAGAGAAAACTATTGCATGCATCTTGTGCCTTGCCTCATGCATGGATGCTCAAGAACCAACAAAGTGAAACACCATGCCTTTTTATATGAGATTTTGATCCTTCACTTATGCCCAATATCATGCCACTTCATTATTAGAGAATTTGGTAAGACAAAGTTAGTTCATTTTTGTTATTTTTTAACAAGCAAATCTTAGTCTGATATATTCATTAATGTATGAAGCATATGCCTTAGTATTTTCCCTAGGATTAATGGTTGCAAACTATATGGCCTTTAGCTCTATTATTTATTATTTCCAAATTATTGCAACTAACTAACAATAACAATCCTCGGATATAGTTCATTATCAAGGTGCACTGACAATAGAAAACCCCAATATCATTTGTTATTTATGAGGTCAGGTTGCAACAACCACTCTCGGATATTATTCATTACCAAGGTGAGCTAGCAATGATAACCCTTTATCAATTATGCTAAAATGAATGAATATGTATATGGCCAGGTGGTGAAGCCACAAAAAATGTTAGCCATGACCATGTGATATTCAATAATGTGAGAGCTTGATAATGACTAGCGAGTAGAACTAACCATGCAAGTTTTAATTACATGGAAGGTTTGTTGTGGGCCATATTTTATCCTCTTGATGCAAGAGAATCTAGATGAATGTCTACTCATAAAAACACAAATGATAGTTGATGAGGTGAGCACACCAAATGAGAGGAAAGTTTGGAGGTGCAAACACAATTTTGGCATGCAAAAGAAACAAGTGCAAAATAGAGTGCACATGGGAAAAAATATAGTTGTGTGCAGGGATTAAAATTGAGTCCATCATAACATGTCGAAAGGCTTCGAGCTCGTCCAAAAAGTGTCATTAAAAATATGGCCATCAAAAAAATGTTCATTTTCATTTTTACATGTTTTTGAAGAAGTTCAAGATGAATATTAAAATTTCATGAGAATGGTTGTAGTTAAAATTGTTTGATTCTTGTACGTGTTTGAGTTTTGAAGTTGGGGTTATGGTAGCAGGCGCAGTGAAATGGAGTCACAAACCTAGTCTACTTTATTTTCTTATATAAGGAAGCATGTGTTTAAGAGATTAAGGATTAATCGGTTTGATTATTTTGTACAAATAGCTGTGTATTGGCCATGAAGATGTACAAGAGTTATTATGAGCGGCCACCAATTGTAGAGGAAGCAATCAATAAATATATCCAATCGACATCGAACTCTTATCATACGGGTCCATATGCCTATTAAGTGCCACCTACTCCAATTCATTGCTACATGCTATTTATTCCCAAATTGATTACCAAGTTTATGTTGATATTATGGTAGTTGTGGGAGGCATTAACCTCCACATGTAACCCTGACAAGAACAGATTATTCCAGGAAGCAAGAAGAAACCCTAAAGCTTTGGACATAACCCTAGAAGACAAGTCGGCTAAAGGAAATATTTAATATTGAGTTTTTAGCCTCCGGAATGAGAAGTCGGCCCAGACAGCTAAGGAGGAGAATTATAAATACAGGACGCCAAATCTCATTTGACACACATTGCTCGCAACTGCAGAAATGTAAGAGTTTGCACTGTAGAAATTGAGTAAGTGCTCATGTTTGGATAGTGGTTGCAACTGCAGCTGCTGCAACTTGTATTCTCGGTTTAGGCTTGGACTTTCTATTGGTTATGGTTTGGACTTTCTGCCTTGTGTGCTAGCTCTGGAGAGAGGTATGCTACATTGATTGGCTATTAGGCCTAAGGTTTTATTCTCTGTCAAGGTTAAGGTGCTCAGGGGTGGCTTCGGCCTATGGTTGGGTGACAATATTGCTATATTGTTTATGGTTAAACGAGCACACCTATTATTTCTAACAATTTATGGGCCCACACTATCTTCAGAAATCCTAACCACTAGAAGATAGGTTGGGAGGATTTCCTTAGTTACAGTGGCAGTTGCAGTCAGTTTTTGTTGCAGCGACGAAACCCTAACCCTCTTATTGAGGCACCTTAAGTGAATAGATTGACCTAATTTTTGGATAGCCTAGTGCGCCCTAACCCAGCGCACCTTCTGGTACTCTCAGCAAGCTAAGATGCCAAGTTTGATTTTTTGGTCAAAGTCAAAGGTTGACAAAGTCAAAGAAGTCATGAATTACTCTATGAAGTTAGAAAACAAGTTAGAAGGGGTTTCTAACTTCAGAGCATGGAAGACAAGGATTGACCTCATCATTGCCAAGAATAAAGTGTTGGATATCGTGAAAGGAAAGATTATGGAACCACAATTTGAAGAAGGAAAAGAGAAGGAACCTCAAAACGTTGCAATTATGGAGAAGTTCAAGGACAATGGAATAAATGCCATGAGTATCATAGTGGACTCTATAAAATACCACTTGATACCCTACATCTCTCATCTTGACTCATCTAAGAAGATGTACGATGCCCTAACTAATCTCTTCTCAGTCAGAAACATTGGACAAGTAATGAGTTTGAAGAATGATCTTCATGACATGAAAATGAATGATGATGAAAGCATAACATCATACTTTGTGAGAATCTCTCAGTTAAGAGATCAACTACAAGTTATTGAAGAAATCATTTTAGAGAAGGAACTGGTAAATATAGTACCCAATGGTCTTCCCAAGACATGGGATGCATTTTCCGCAAGCATGAACACAAGGAAGGAGTGTCCCACATTTAAATAACTTTGGACTTGATGTGCACAAGAAGAATCAAGGATTAACACAAAAGAGAAATTCCAAAAGAAATACGATGATCAAGATTTCACAGCAAAGTTCAAGAATTTCAGGAATAAGAAGAAGTTTGGCTCAAGGAAGAAACCAAATCAAGAAAAGGATATGTCAAAAATACAATGCTTCAACTGTCGAAAATATGGCCACTACATGAACCACTGTCCTGATTTAAAGAAAATGAAGTGAAAAAATGAAGCAACGGTTGTCGAAGAAAGGGAACCCTCAAAGAAAGTCAAGCGGGATAAAACAGACTTCTTCTT
Source organism: Picea engelmannii (assembly GCA_009831015.1). NCBI lineage: Eukaryota > Viridiplantae > Streptophyta > Pinopsida > Pinales > Pinaceae > Picea > Picea engelmannii. Next base: position 103,908 of record ML809514.1, on the reverse strand, counting down.
CTAAGACAAGGTAACAATATTCTTCAAAACCCTTGTATATATCATGTTTACATAGTTCATGTACATATCATGTATATCTATTTCTTAGAAGAAAATATGTTCAAGGGAAACAATGTCTATGGAAGAATAAAAGGATAAGGATTGTTATTACAATGACTACAAGTCAAGCAATTCACATAAAAAGATGAAGTATATTGACAATCTTTGGTAACAATTCCTGTGGAAACTATTATATAAGTAACAACTGCCAGATAAGCCGAAATCAAAATCAAACCTGAAGAGTCCCAGAAGAAGTCAAAACAGAAAGAAGTCAGCAACCAATAGGAAATTAGAAAAAGACTTGTGACACCTTGCAGAAGGCAATAAGAATGCAGACTGAAGTGTGGACTATCTTACATGGAGGGAGATGATTACAGAATTCCAAAAGAAGAGCATGCATTCATGCATGAAGCAGGGATTAGGAGGGAGCTAATCCTAAATAATATGATCCATTGAGGATTATGAAGTATCTATCCATGTACCCGTTGAAAGTAGCATCCATGAAAAGCAGCATGTGTTCAGTTTGACTATAGAAAAAGTCTTCTTCGAAAAGAAGCCTTAAAGTATCCTTGGTTGTCCATCTACATCCATGATACTATGATGAAAGGAAAAAGTTGGAATCTTCAAGGCATGGAATCTATAGAAAACTCCATGGACCCAAGAGATAAAGAGAAACATGAGGAAAAACATGAAGATTCCAAGAGAGAGAAAATCCAGAACAACCAGTTATTATACCGAGAATCACAAGACTACCAGCTTGGTTTAAACCCACTAGAAGAAATCAAGCAGAAGAAATGGAAGTTATGATGAAGAACAGTATAAGTAAGAAATTGTGAAAAAGGGTTATGAATCCACATTGCGAGATTCAGAACTAAAGGTTCTTCCAGAAGGAGGAGAAGACTATGATAACAACTTGTTCCCGTAAACCAAATATACGTCTATCTGAGCTATCATATCTCTTGCAGTATCCATGGATTAAAGTTTACATCAGTTGGTTGTAAAATATTTCACTCCCAATAGAGAATTTGAGGAAGAAGCTTATGTAAAAGCAATCTCAAGGTCTTGAGGTATACCAGAAAGAGACCCATGTATGCAAATATAAGAAGACCTTCTATGGATTCAAACAACTTGATGCGGAGTATCTCATATACAGCAGTAGCGTGGTGAAAACCTTCTATGATAGAGATAGTGTATCAGAATAGTTACTCAGAAGTTTGGGATGATGGATTGTTAATCCATGGAAAACTCTCATGATGATAGAAGAAGTGCTACTTGGATATGTTTCAGTTTGAGCCTTCCCACGATGTCATGAGCTAGCAGGAAACAGAAGTGTTGAATTTCGACCATGATATATATTGTAATGATCAGAGCTACATGAAGCCTTCAGAGAAAACCAGTGTTCCATAACATTGATATCAAGCATTACATTCTTCGTTATGAAGTCCAGAAAAAAGAGAAGTGGTTCTCCAATATATCTCCACAGATGAGCAGATAACATATATTTTGGTAAAACCTTTGTCCAAGATGAAAAGTTTGCAAGATGGGGTTTGTGGAGATGACTTCCTTATTGAAAAAGGAAGATATTACTCCCAGGTTCGGAGGGAGCACTGAAGTGTTATTGATTTATGGACGGTCATTTTTCAGTTCGAAAAATGGTCTAGGATGAGTAGTTTCTTTCCAGTTTGGAAAGTGGTTTGAGATTTCTGACGAACGGGCATTTTCCAGTTCGGAAAATGGTCCAGATTGGATAGTCATTTTCGTAATGGAAATGGTTCGATAGATTGTTGATGTACCATAGACAGCGATTCCCCTTGTGGCTAGTGTGGGGGAATGGTCTATGAAGGTCATTATTCTTGGCAGTCACTCTGAGTAGTGGTCAAGTAGAATATTCTACCTCATCGGGCAGTGATTCTTTCGAAGTTCACAGTTGTGAGCAGTTTCAAAGAATGGTATATTTTGGAGGCTGGTGTAGGACAGTCATTGCCATTAGGAAATGGTCTGGATAGTCATTCTCTAGGGAAGACTCATTCTATCCAGGTTTCACTATGGTTAGTGCCTGAGGAATGGCCCAGTTAGGTGAATGGTCCAGGTTCAACAATCAGGGACAAGAATTCCCCAGGGCGGACTCATTCTTTCCAAGTTGCACTATTACTAGTGTTGGAGGAATGGCCTAGTTAGGTGAATGGTCCAGGCTCATAAATCAGGGACACTTATTCTTATATGCTTGAGAACAATAGTCCAGATAGCCCATGGCTGATGTTTTACTTTCTGAGGACAGATGCTCTTCCAGATATCACATATGTGAGTGGAATAATGGCCCAGATGACTCAGTTTATATCATTATATTGTTTCTATGCAGGTTGATATCAGATGATATGATTGCTATGGAGACTAAATGTCATTGGACAATAGATGTATGCTACTGTGGTGGATGTGTTCCACTGGTTGTGACTGTGTGTCACTGATTAAGTAGCCATGTGCTACTTGGTGTGGTTGTGTACCACTGGATAGTAGTTGTGTACTACTATGGATAGACACAGTTGTGTTCTATTGAATGACATTGTTCTGATTGTCGTGTAGACTATCAGTAGTGTTGAAAATGACTATCAACTAGATGGATAGTCAGTGTGCTAGTGGGCATACATTCTCCAGGCGAAAATGGTCCAGGAAATTTATTCTTCTAGGACATATGTATGGATTAGAAGAATATACCTTGTAGCCCATGGCGTGGCTTCCAGCATCTGTTGGAATAGTTATTCTTCTAGGACATGTCCGGATTAGAAGAATGGTTCTTGTATCACTTTGTGGAGTGAGTGAATTATTTAGTATCATGCCTAACTACTCAAATGGAGTATGGTTTTGAGAGATGATGCAGTGGATACTATCAGATAATATTGATAATGATGAGGGTGCTCGTGATTTAATCATAAGATAGCATGTATGGCTATGATGATGCTACTGATTGAATGGTATGTTTGTGCTCAAGACCATTGCTTTCAATACCTCCCTAGCTAGGAGGGAGTGTTGAAATTATGGTATATGCAGGAGGTATTAACCTCCACGTGTAACATTGACAAGAATAGAATATTTCGGGAAGCAAGAAGAAACCCTAAAGCTTTGGACATAACCCTACAAGACAAGTCGGCTAAAAGAAATATTTAATATTGAGTTTTTAGCCTCCAAAATGAGAAGTCGACCCAGACAGCTAAGGAGGAGCAGTATAAATATAGTACAACATATCTCATTTGACACACATAGCTCGCAACTGCAGAAATGTAAGAGTACGCACTACAGAAATTGAGTAAGTGCACAAGTCTGGAGGGTAGTTGCAGTTGAAGCTACTGCAACTTGTATTCTCGGTTTAGGCTTGGACTTTCTATTGGTTATGGTTTGGAATTTTTGCCTTGTGTGCTAGCTCTGGAGAGAGGTATGCTACATTGATTGGCTATTAGGCCTAGGGTTTTCTTTCGAAACTATTCTCTGTCAAGGTTAAGGTGCTCGGGGGTGGCTTCAGCCTATGGTTGGGTGACAATATTGTTATATTGTCTATGGTTAAATGAGCACACCTATTATTTCTAACAGTTTGTTCATAAGGACTAACTGGTAAATGCATATTAAATCATCTGACACATGTTGCATGAAACATCCAATGGAAATGGCAGGTAGCTGATAACAATACACTGCACATACTAGGGTCCATAGAGCTCTTTGTACACATGATGTTATCTTCAAGAGTTGGAGAAGTATATGCAGCAGCGCAGTGTTGTTAAATTATGTGTAGCGCATTTAAACTCTATGGAATTTATCTATGCAAATTTCCAAATGCGACGGGATTTGAGGAGAGTCGTAGACACGCCAAGTTGTGACTCTTCCTATACAAGATGTAGAGTTTGCTTTCAATGGTTTCATATGAAAATTTTAGTTTACAATTGAGTGTGTTCATGTCAAGGACCAAGGTGGGGTAGTCTAGTTCGGAAATGTGGGTATCTGAAACCAGTGCAATTTTGTGGGTTTAGTGGGTCTTTGAAACCAAGCTAATGTCTTTCTTTGGCACTAATCCCTACCAAGAGGATCCTAGAACCAAGGGTATCCTAGAACCAAAATATCTAATGGGGTCGTGGTTATTGGATGTTGTCTTAGTCGCCATTGGACCAGGAGCTCAATGAAGCTCAATCTTCCTATGGGTTGGTGTGTCCAACATCTGCAATGTAAGGGTCAAACCCATGACTATGGTTTCACTGCTAGGATGAGTAGACCAATTGAGGAATTTGTATGAGGAATTTCCCAATTCTTTAAATTCACCATTAAACAATGGAATTAAAACCCTAAGAAATTTGTGTGTTCTTGTTTTGGGTTTTTTTGATATAGGATTGTTTTTACTCAGTGAGTATGTCATAGAGAAATGATAGGACCTCTTATGGTGATCAGAGAAAGGGAGGAAAACCAACATCCATAGTAGTAGTGGAGAAGAAGAAGATGTATGTAGCAACAATACGAATATGTATTTCCTTTTAAATGTGTTTTTGTATGTGTTTGACAACCTAGATACTGTAGAATTTTGTTTATTTATTTGTTCTTTCACTGTATTGGCCAAGATTATTCATGTAAGTCATTTTATTGGGATAGTTGGGGGCATCTGTGTGGTATTAAAGTATGACAATATGGAATGAATTTATGTTAAATTGTAAGTTATATTGTGTCTTCATTTTAATGGTGGTATTGGAGTAGTGGTTTTTGAGAGGTTTTAGGTGAGTTGAGTGGTTTGGCATTGAAATTGTGTGGTGAGTTTAATGATTGGTTTCATGTTGGGCTTTCAAAAGAAATAGAAATTTATGGTTTGGAACTGTAGGAATTATGGATTAATGTATAAATTTGATTGTAAATGTAATATTCTATTTAACACGTTATTTTAATGAAGTGTCTAGTTAATTTATTGTTGTCAAATGAAATGTAATTTTTTTCAAAGATTTTCATTATGGAAGGGATACATGAATATATACCCTTCTATCTGAAATTAGGGCCCACCCTTCAAATTTAATCATTGGTTGTGTGTATAGAGGAAGATGAAAGGTCAGGCAAAGAAAAATGAAGAAGTGATGATGTGGCACGAAGGTCAAGCCTAAAAAAGGAAAAGGTAAATCATTGTGGTCAAGCATTTGGATTTATAGGAAGCCCAAAGGTCATGAGGATGGGGATTAAAGCATTGTAGTGTGAGGGTGATCGGGTGGGTCTCAAGGAGAGGAAGATTGACCTCGAAGAAGAGGAGGTTAGTTCTTGCGTGAGGGTTGGTTGCAAGAAAGAGAGAAAATATTAAGAGAGGAATAAGGAAGCAAAGAGTGACTTCAAATCTAAAGAAGTGAAGTGGCATTGGAGTGGTTGAATGCTCGAAGACGAAGGGTACAAAGGAGAAAGAATATTTCTAGAAATAGAAGACCTCAATGGCAAGAAGAAGAGTTGGAGAGTGCAAACGATGAAATTTTCTAATTCACGATAGGAGATCTGCGTTCATATTTTACCCAACAACTAAACCTAAAAATTGTTAAGAAATACCAATTAAAACTTCCAATTTTCAAAAAATAGAAGCACAAGAGTATAGATCAAGAGTGTAGACATTGCATACCAAAATGTTAGACCAAACTGACAAGTGACGAAGTGTGGATATGACAAATACTAAATTTGCAAATCAAAACCAAAAAGCTAGAAATTTGTACCAACAATCACATAACTTATGATTAACATTTGAAGAATATTTACGATGACTACTTCTACTCATTTTATAATGTGTCATCCATCTCTTTTTATAGAAAAAGGAGTCCATGCATGCAAAAATATCCAATAATAGAAAAGTGTAACTCCCTAAGTAATGTGTCTCATAGTACCAAGAATAGGTAGACACATGTCAAGCACACTTATACATGTAGTGGCGACACGTCCAACACACTCCTCTATGTGGAAAACACATATCACTGCATGCCAAAACACTCAACTAATTATTTAAATGCAAATAACTCACTAATCATTGGCCAACCAATCAACTCTAGTCTATAAAAACATTGTTAAAAATAAATAAATAAATCCCTAAAAAAAAGAAATGACAAAAATCAATGGCTAAAGAGAAACAAGCTTGGAGCAACAAAAAACTAACACTCTCTCTTTGTGATGAACATGTTCTCCATCAAACCAAGCTTCTCTCTCAACATCTTAGATTTGGCTTTGCTAGGGGATTTTTCGAAGTGTCGACCACCTGCGAATATGTAGGAATATAATCTAGGATCATTGCTCTCTTATGTACCCTATATCAAGTCAGATCAACCAAATATGAATCATCAACACAACTTAAGTTTGGATATGGAACCATAAGAGTGGATATGGGTTTGTTGTCCAACCTCTGAAATCTCTTTAGAATTTCCACAGTATACTTTGCTTGTCCAAGGAAGACTTTACATACAACCTGCCAAACCTATAGTCCCAAAAAATAGTGCAACAAACCAATGTCCTTCATGTCAAACTCAGTGTTCAATTTCTTCTTACACCACCAAATAAGCCAGGAAAATTTGCTTATAATGATAAGGTTGTCTACACAGAGAACCAAGACAAACATATTATATTTATTATATAAAAAATAAATATTAGAGTCTACACAAGTCTTAGAAAATTTCAACTTCAACAAATACTCATTTGTCTTGGAGTACCATGCTTAGAGCGCCTATTTCAACCTATAAAGAGATTTCTTCAACCTACAAGCATGGGTCTCTCGCCCGTGTATCTCCAAACATCTTGGACAATTTATATAGTATACCTCTTCCTCAATCATGTCATTAAAAAATATTGTCTTTACATCCATATTATATAAATACCAAGTAAGGCAAGATGCTAAAGACGTGATGGTTTACATAGAGGTATACCTAACAATCGAAGAAAATATTTCATCATAGTCAACTCCCTATTTATGAGAGAATCCTCTAACAAAAAATTTGGCCTTGTACTTTTCAATGATCCCACTAGTTGTTTGTTTAATCTTGTACAACCATATGGACTGAATCATTAATTTACAGTAGGTATTGGAACAATCTCCCAAACAAAATTCTTGAAGATGGAGTTGTACTCCTCTATGATGGCATAACATATACATGCTTTGTAGTGGCCTTCTCAAAGATGGAAGGCTTTGTCTCAAGAATAGAAGTCATTAAAGCAACAAAAGTAGGAAGTTCTTAGGTGGATGACTCACCCAAAATGTAGAATTAGGTGCTTTGACTAGTTCATGTGCATCCTACAATGTCTTTGTAGCCATATTGACTTTCTAGCTGAACTGAAAGGTGGTGGGGCATCTTTCCCTTGGTTGGAATCTTACAAATCTGAATCTAATATCTCTTTTAACTTCCTATTTGAATCTGAAACAGCAATCTTTGAGCTTGTTACCCCCAAACTTAGGGGTAACTAAGGAGATCATGTCTCGAGGCCCATAGGTCCTAGACACGGAGTGCCAAGAGCCAGACGACTTGAGCATGGCCCCGAAGGGACCCTTTTTTCTGCAACAAATCCCACATACCATCGACAGCAGTATCCATCACACCGGCCTAGTCTTGAAATGGCAATGAGTCTTGCTCCATGAGGTAATAAGTTCGAGTATCAAGGTATGTATCATTCCAACTTTTAAAACATATAAACATGTTGCATTGAATCTTTCTGGATTTCATAATGTGTGCTTGACTTTATGCTCTTTTCCTTGTTCAAAACTGGTGATGCAGGAGCATCCTTTCCACCTCAGCAACATGCCATTTTTTTAGTACATCAAAGCGCATTCAAGAAGGGGAGAGGCGCCAGCCCTCTCATTTTTCCCTTGAATTTAAAAAATTCAATGTATTTAAATGCAATTAAATGTTGTAAGGCTGGAAGAGACGAGTTGATGCCTTTATACAGGTTGTAGTTGAGGTCGCCTTTAATGGCTAACAATAGGTTGATCTAGATCTTATTCGAACTAGATGTTCATTCAATGTAATCTGCCTCAGTAGATAGGCGATGTAAATGGTGATTAGACACCACTAGAGTAGTTGGAGGGAAAGGCTCAATGAGCCCCTCTAGTATAAAGCTTTCTAAAATATGCCCAGTAGGGGCTACTGAAAGTCGATAGAAAATCATTGTAAGAAAAAGAGAGGAGGAGAGAACCGAGACTCTGTTGTAGTCCGAGCTTGCACATATTGTAATTAACATTCAAATATTAATACAAAAGAACAGATTTCATTGTTTATGAGTTCTTTTGTTTAATGAATGTTATATGTGTGTTTATGAATGAATGATGTAGATGTATGAGATAGGTTTCCATCTGCAGGGATAAGATAGATTCCACTATCTGTTTGTGCATTTGTTAGATTATTTATGGGTTCTTTAGGCTAAATGCAAGGAGTGCATGACAGAGAATTGGAAACTTTGTGAGCCAACGCAAGGAGTGTGTATCTGAATTATGTTTAGAGTTCATAGGAGAATGTGCCAGGAGGGCACACTAGAACATTTACAAACTCAAGGAGATCATCAGAGTTATTGAATACTCTGGAGGAAAGACTATGCAGATAAATCACAATCGAAGTTGTTGAATACTTCGAAAGACTCTGCCATGTGGGCATTGAGTGAGTGCAATGAGTGCAAAAGAGAATTATGTTTCAAGTTCAAAGAGAAGAGAAGTGTCAAAGAGAAGATACCCACAGAGTTACTGAACACTATGTAAGCTTATCAAGGAGTGCTTTGAGCAGAAATTGCCAAGAGGGCACAGATATTCCTTCGAGGAACAAAGGGACAGAGACTCAAAGGTCCGAGTAGTTAAAGCTCGTGTGAACCAGAGTTGTTGAACACTCTGGTGGGGGAATCTCTACGAGGTGTGCGTTGAGCGGATGCAGGAGATGCATTAGTGAGCCTGAAGACTTTAGGATTCAAGAGAAGACCTGTGCAAGGAGTGCACCAGGCCAACACTTAGAAAAGTGTTGAGAAAGTATGAAGATTCGGACAGGTGTAAGGAGTGCGCCAAAAGTGGAGTGTTTCAACTCCTCATAAGCTCAGGAGGACGAGCATTAAGTGTCAGGAGGGCACAAGAATTCCTTTGGAGGAAGCAGAGGGTTGAGTCCCTTAGAAATCCGAGCAACTGCAAGGCTCGGGAAAGATAATGCAAGTGTGCACAGTGACCTTACACAGCGAGTGGAGGCCAAGGACCTTTACAGGTTCAAATTGTGAGGACATTGCAGGTTCTCATTAGAGATAGTGCAAGGTGTGCGTCGGAGATAAACTTGCTTCAAGTTTGAAAGCTCAGGAGGAGAAGCGAAGTCGAGACCTAAGCAGTCGGGCTCGCAGGGGGACCAAAGGCCGCATCCTTTGACATTTGCAAATCCTTTCAATTCGGGAGAAAGAAAAATCTCAGGAGGAGGAGCAACAATAGCTGTCAGATCAGCTGCAGAGAAAGAGATCTGAACCGTTGAATTCCACGTCTAGACACCAGAAGGACTGCGTGGAGGAGGAGAATAGATCCTAGTCGTCGAATCTGAGGGCGACGGACCAATAGTCGTTGGATCCAGTTAAAGTGCACGAGACTTAACCTCTTTTAAAGTGCATATGAGAGCAGACTCCAGAGAGACGGGTGGCGTAAGATCCGAAACTCTGGAGAAATAACACTACGGGAATTTTCAGTTGAGAAGAGTGAAAAATCGTCAAAGCTCCGAAGCCCGGAGCAGATCCTAGTCATTGATCGTCAGGAGACACATGGCGATAGATCTGAGACTCCAGAGGAATTGCACTATGGGATATCTGAGATGCGGTGGTTGCAGAATCTTCGAAGTTTCTAAATGGCGAAGTAAATCTAGCCCGTTGGATCCAGAAGGGTACGTGGTGGAGATCCGTGTACTTCGGAGAAGAGCACTTCAGGGAAAAGCATGTGTGGATCTTACAGAAATCTCGAAGCTCGAAGTAGCGGAGTAGATCCTGGTCGTTGATCACCAGGAGGCACGTGGCATCATATCGTGGACTCTAGAAGGAAGCACTCCAGGAAGAAGGGGGTGCAGAAGGCGGACAAACTCCCGAAGTCACAAGGAGTCGGAGGAGATCTGAGTTGTCCATTGAAAACGACTTGTGTCAGTGGATCATGGAATTTGGAGCAATCGTACTTCGAAAGATCCAAGGTGTGGAGATAGCAAGAACTCCCGAAGTCATCGAGAGCCAAAGCAGATCTAGTTCGTTGATACTGCGGGGACAGGTGTCACCGGATCCTACACTCTGGAGCAGGAGCACTACGGAGGAAAGTGGAATTGGGTGGAGTGAAAACTCCCGAAGGCCGGAGCGTTGCAGTCCATCCAAGTTGTCCATTGTAATTGGACATGTGTTAGCAGATCGCGTACTTCGTAGGTTTGCCACTCTGGAGGATTCGCATGGTGGTTGTTCGGAATTCACCGAAGCATTGGAGCCCGAAGTTCCTGCGGGTCATTGATCATAAAGGGGAGCGTGGACCGTTGATTTGCTAGGGGACACGTGGAGAGCGCAGAAAAGTCACTTCGGAGGAATTGAAGTCTGAAGGCACGCGAATTCCCGAAGGTCGAAGCATCGGAGTTCATCTGAGTCGTGCGTTGGGATAGGACGTGTGGCGGAAGATCTGCCACTTCGGAGGATTGATACTCTAGGAGAAAGAGGAGAAAAGGGGCGTTGACTGCAAGTCACCCAAAGTGGGAATGAAGGACAATCTCGATCGTTGATTGAGAGGAGCACGTGGCACTTGATCTGAAGCTCTAGGTACGGAGCACTTTGAAAGAAAAAGGTGATGTAACGCTCGGAACTCCCCAAGTTGGGAGTCCCGAAGTAGATAACAGTCGTTGGCTGTCAGAGAAGCGTGGACTGTAGATATGGTCTGGGTGATTTCGCGGGCCCGGAGTTTGGGGAAAAACGGGTAAGCAGCGGTCAAAAGCATTGAATCTTGAACTCGTGAAAAGGGTTGGCTGGTGATTATAGTGCATGGTCATATTGAAGAAGGGCCTAGCGGAGGAACTAGCGCTCGCCACTCAAGTGTTACCAGAAGTGCTAGAGAAAAGGGCCCGCTGGTTCTATAGGACCTGCGCCTAAGAAGAAAAAGGGCCTGTGTTAAAATTAATTGGGGCTAGCAGAGTCCCGAGGAGCTAATTCGACTCAGAGTTTTAAAGATCCTTAACCAGGAGGTCAAGCAACCCCTAGAAGGGAAGGGGGGGTGCACCAAGTGGTATCAGAGCTTGAATTTTCTTACATACAGCAGGCAAAGGAAAGAAGAGATAGTCTGACAACATCAAGTAGTATCAGAAGCTTAATTTCGCCTGTAGACAGCAGGTGAAGGAGGAGGCAAGGTATTGATGCTCTTTGTGTGATTGCTTGCAAGTGTGCAACACTCAATAGACAGTCAAGGGGGCTGTAGGAGAAGTTGGAGACACTCTCAGTTGCAGAGTGGACAGCAGACATCTAGGTGGGTTGAAGGCAAAAACAGAAAAATGGCTACTGAAGGCCATAGGTGTGGTCAAGGAAAGGACCGACAGTGGAAAAGCAAGTCAGAGATGGACAAAGAACTTGAAGAGATCAAAGCATAAATGGACAGGCTAACGTTGAAGATGGAGCAAGAGTCACAGGTACGTTGGAGGTGCAATGGCCAATGAAGCAAAAAGAAAAGTGGCGTGTTCAGACGTTGTTGGCCCGAAGGCAGCAACATGAGTTGAGGAGATGGCTGAGGGAAACAGAAAACCTCAGTGACACAGGGAAAGTGGTTCACATATGTGAGCCAGAAGTTGGAAAGAGCCTCAGTGATGAGGAGGAGAAGACATCAGTTGATTTCATGAACAGCCAGGAGGGCAGTGATGAAGGTTCAAATTGCTAGGTGGGCAATAAGATGAGATCAGCAGTTGATCTCATAGACTGTCAGGAGGGCAGGAGTGACATCCCAAATTGTCAGGTGGGAAAGGGAGAAGAGATGAACTCGGTTAGGAGTTCATATCAACAAGGAGTGTTGATGGAGGAGGATCAAAAATGCATTATGGTCATTGGGGGAATTCAGATATTCTTGTCGAGTAGCCCAGTTGCGGCTAGAGCATGTGTTGCAGATGTTGCAGATGTTGCAGCAGAAGGACAGTCAGTGATGGTTGTCATAGAGAAGAAGATGGAGCAGATATTGAAGTCTTCCCGAGCAGAAAAAGAGCATGCAATTAGGATGCTCACTCCATGGGAGAAGGACTTGAAGTTGTTGGAGGTGTTAGTCCTTAACCTTGTTTTTGACTGGTTGGGTGTCCCTAGTCCCTGTCCTACTCATTTATCCATGATTTTCTGTTAAAACTCAGTTTTTACCTCTTGGCTTGGAAGATTAATTTTCAATCTTTATTGCACATTTTAAATGATTTTGAAGTTTTTAAAGATTAGGATTAGATATGAGGATTTTTTGTCAAATCACTTATCGTTTCATTATTTGAATTTTTAAAAAAAATGCCAAGTCAGAAAAGGTGCTACGGGAATAGTGATATTCCTGTAGTTCTAGGAATAATCATAGTTTTACATGCGCCAACTTGCTCTGATCTCATCATAATTTCTCAAAATCTTGATTAGAGAATCTGCATACCTCTTCATGATCTATTTTTGGGTTGATATTGCAATAATAACAACTACATACAAGGGATTGAGTTGTACCTGCCACACCTGCATCAAATCAACATGTTTGAATATCATAAACAGAGTCATCACCTTCTATTTTAGTGCATCGGCTATTTTGTGCAGGGATAAAATCGAAGAAAGAATTGATTTTTAGTTCTTAACAGCCCACGAGAATTGAGAATTCAAATCATCAATCTTCTCAGACTTGTTTACAGGATCATATCAGCAATATGGCACCCAAGAAGAGTGGTCAGATAATCAGACTAGAGCCCGAAGGCACAGAATTGCTCAAAGCATATCCTCAAATGGCGCATAAATTCAAGGATTCTAGTTGGTTCGACTTTTTCTCAACCTTCTAGGGGCATGACGAACAAATCTCAATGGTCTTTGCACAAAATTTTGATGGCTTTGAAGCTATAATTGGGAAATCATTGATGCATGTGACTGAACATTCGATTGCTAAAGCATGTAGATTTTCAATGTACGGAGAAAGGTGGTGGAAGAAGGATAATGTGGTCATGGAATTTGTGAATCAGTTTTTAATCCCAAAGAAACAAAACCCTAACTGGAAAAAGGGAATACCACATAGTTGGGTAAATAAGGAGTGTCATACCGCTTTACTAATCATCCACAGGTATATCACGTGTGAGGGTAGGTTCTCATTGGTTTATCTTTACCATATCGGACTGATATTTCACATTAATGGTGAGTATCCTCTCAATTTACCATATTTCCTACTTAAGAGTTTATCTAAAATGTCCAAAAGGGTGCAGTCTCATCCTGCTACAGCTAAAGGCAGTCTCTTTCACCAGGGTTTAATAAATACATTGGTAATCTCCTCTCTAAATGAAGTTCAAAGACCCTGGGATTGGCTAATCCAGTCTTTAGGAAATGATTCATAGTTAGTTAAATCCAAAAAGGCCAAAGAGAAGAAATCATCCCAACATAAACAGATTGGTAAATCCATTGATTTCCTTATCAAAGAAGAATCATCTACATCTAGGGTAACACGGGCTAGCAAGAGGAAGATGAAAACTCGGCAAATCTTTGGAGATGCTCTTGTAGGTAAAGGTCGGGAAGAAGCTACCACCAGTAGAGGTAAGAAATCAAAACCAGATGAAGATATTGATTTATTTCTTGATCACGAGATAAAGATGGAAATTGATGAGAATGAAGATTACACTATGAACCCAATTCATTACCCAGTCAAAGAGAAACAGAAATCTACAATTAAGAAAAGTGCAAAGGGCAAAAAACAGAAGAAGAAGTCTACACCCGTGCCTAAGTACCCTAGGAGAAACTCCACTAGGGTTGTTAATAAATTCAAATTAAATTCTAAGGCCATGTTTCATATGTCCATTAAAAAGGAGAATCTCATAATTATAGAGGATAATTCATAATATTCCAAGACAGGCACCGAAAAAACAGGCAGAGACGCCTTCTTTGCACAGGACTGAGAAAGAATCTGAAAACTTGAGGAAGAGACAAGAAAAGGGAAAACATGTTGCTCAATACTCCAGGAGACTTGTGACAAGAGCAACCACAAAATCAAATTCAATATTTGAATCTGTGTTTAAAGGTACAGATGTAGTTTATGATGACATAGATGATCTTTTTGCAGAACCAGAAAAGCTACAGGAAATACTTTGTTTTTTTACCTGTTTTAGTCTTTATCCTCAAGAGAGGTTTCAGAACAACTAGAGATGAAGTCGTTGAAACAAAAAGAGGTTTTTGTTGGGAACATGCCCCTTCACAAAAACCTCTCTCAGTTTTTACACAACTATCATAGTTTAAGAGATTCATATATATCTTTGAGGCCTAGTTTTCGAAGATTTCACAATAAATTATTTCTTGTTTTCGTCACTAATTTTGGGAAAGGTTATAGAACAGCTGGAGATGAATTTTTGGAAACCAAAAGAGGTTTTTGTTGGGAACATGCCCCTTCACAAACACCTCTCTCGATTTTTACACAACTATCACATTTTAAGAGATTCAAATTTATCTTTGAGGCCTATTTTTCTAAGATTTCACAATAAATAATTTCATGTTTTAGTCAATAATTTTGGGAGAGGTTGCAGAACAGTTGGAGATGAATGTTTTGAAACCAAAAGAGGTTTTTTTGGGGAACGACCCCCTTCAAAAAAACCTCTCTCGTTTTTTACACAGCTATCACCGTTTGAGAGATACGATGAGATTGTTGGACCCTCTTTTTCAGGAATTTGTTAGATTTATTTTCTTAAAACATCTCATGGACAGTAGTTGACAAGCCACCTCATCAATTCGACTTTGAGATCAGATTTGATCTTCTCCTTGATTATTTGAAACAAGAAACTAAATATAGATGTGGAGGTTTTCATATCCATTTCTTTTACATCTTGATAAATATGTATTTTTTCTAGATAAACAGGGTAGAAGGAGAAGTTAAGGATGGGTTGGACATTCAAGGACCTTTTTTGTAAAAATCCATTGTAAGACAATTTATATTCCATTTTGATACTAAATGGCAAAGGCATGTTGATGGTCAAATCCTCTTTCATATCTTATTCTATTTCTTTTCTTTCTTGAAGTCATTTATTCTATTGCAATGCATTTGATTTCTTGATCTTAAGTAACATAGTGAAAACTTTGTTGTTTTTGTTTATTATCAAGTTTGCCTTCAAGTACATGTTCTTGCTTCTCAATGATATTTTGAAATAAGAAATCTATATGGGGTTGAAAAATTGAATAATCTCGTATATTTCCTTCTTTATTTACCTTATTGTTTGATCTATTGATGTGACTACCATTTACTAAATCAGTGGGATGTTTTCTTGTTTTACATTTGAGTTATGTGTTTATTTTGAATCCTCAAACCAACTTTCAACCATTTTCTAAAAACCTATTCAGAAAACCCTTAAAAATACCATTGCAATAACTTGATGATGCCCTAGAGTTCCCTCTCACAGTCAAGTGCAACTTTAGGGACCAACAAGAGGATTGGTTGGACAATCCAGAACTAGAATATGGCTGCCAAGAGACAGTTATGCAGATTGAAGCAGAATCCCAACATGAGGAGCAGTTGGAGGAAGCTGGAGTTGTACCAGTAGGAGAACTGGCAGAAGTTGAGATGTCAGAGGAGATGGTTGGACAAAAGTCCAATAAGGAGGTTGTAGAATCTAAATCTGTAGGGAAGTGGCAAATCAAAGTCCTAGAAGAAGAAAACAGTAGGAGAGATCAGGTTGATCTACCCAATGACAAGGAGGAAGTGTAGCAAGCCAATTTGCATGACACAAGCCAACCAGTAGAGCAGTTGAAGGAGGTAGTAGAGGAGATAAGGAGGTTGATGTTGAAGTCAGCAAAAGAAGTTGTCGACAGGAGGAAGCTGAACAGATGAGAACCTGCAATAGCAGCAGGGAAGCAGCAATGGCAACAGCATATCAGAGGAGCAGGTGGACAGCTCCAAGGGAGAGTTTCAGATCCAGGGGGATTTCAACAATGGAGCGGAGGGAGCCATGAGCAGAAGCTCGAGATTTTCCCAGAAGTGGAGTATGATGCAAGAGCATCCTTTCCACCTCAGCAATGGGCCATCTTTTTAGCACATCAAAGTGCATTCAAGAATGGGAAGGCGCCAGCCCTCTCATTTTTCCCTTGAATTTAAAAAAATCAATGTATTTAAACGCAATTAAATGTTGTAAGGTTGAAAGAGCCGAGTTGATGCCTTTGTACAGGCTGTAGTTGAGGTCGCCTTTAATGGATGACAGTAGGTTGATCTAGATCTGACACCAGAAGGTTGAATTCCACGTACAGACACCAGAAGGAGCGTGTGGAGGAGGAGAATAGATCCTAGCCGTCGGATCCAAGCACGACGAACCAACAATCATTGGATCTAGGTAAATTGCACGAGACTTAACCTCTTTTAGAGTGCACAGGAGAGTGGACTCGCCGAAGTCCTGAAGTGGATCGAGACCGTCCATTGTCTAAAGAGACAAGTGGCATAAGATCCGAAACTCGGGAGAAATAACACTACGGGAGTTTTCAGTTGAGAAGAGTGAAAAATTGTCGAAGCCCGAAGCAAATCCTAGTTGTTGATCGTCGGGATACACGTGGTGAAAGATTTGATACTACAGAGGAATTTCACTCTGGGAGATCTCAGGCGCGGTGGTTGCAGAATCGTTGAAGTTCCGAAGTGGTGAAGTAAATCTGGATGATTGGATCCAGATGGGTACATGGCGGAGATTTGTGTACTTCAGAGAAGAGCACTTCGGGGAAAACCCTGTGTGGAGCTTGCAGAACTTGCCAAGCTCGAAGTAGCGGAGTAGATCATGATCGTTGATCGCCAGAAGGCACGTGGCATCATATCGTGGACTCTGGAAGGAAGCACTCCAAGCGGAAGGGGGTGCAAAAGGCAGACAAACTCCCAAAGTCACAGGGAGTCGGAGGAGATCTAAGTCATCCGTTGAAAAGGACGTGTGTCAGTGGATCATGGAATTGGGAGCAGTCATACTTCGGAAGATCCAAGGTGTGGAGATAGCAAGAACTCCCAAATTCATTGAGAGTCGAAGCAAATATGGGTCGTTGATCCTGCGGGGACAGGTGTCACCATATCCTGCACTCCGGAGGAAAGTGGAATTGGGTGGAGTGAAAACTCTCGAAGGACGAAGCGTCGGATTTCATCCAAGTCGTCCATCATAATTGGAAAGGTGTCAGCAAATCACGTACTTCGAAGGTTTTCCACTCCGAAGGATTCGCGCGGTGGTTGTTCTGAATTCACCAAAGCATCGGAGCCCAAAGTTACTGCGGGTCGTTGATCATAAAGGGGAGTGTGGATCGTTGATTTTCCATGGGACACGTGGAGAGCGGATATTTACTCCAGAGAAAAGTCACTCTCGAGGAATTGAAGTGTGAAGGCACGCGAACTCTCGAAGGCCGGAGCACCAAAGTTCATTTGAGCCATCCGTTGGGATAGGAAACGTGGCAGAGGATCTGCCACTTCGGAGGATTGATACTCCGGCGTTGACTCCAAGTCGCCCGAAATGGGAATGAAGGACAATCTTGACCACTGATCGAGAGGAGCATGTGGCGCTTGATCTGAAGCTCTGGGTACAAAGCACTTTGGAAGAAAAAGGTGATGTAACGTTCGTAGATCACAGTCGTTGGCTATCAAAGATGTGTGGACCGTAGATCTGGTCCGGGTGATTTCGCGGGCACAGAGTTCGAGGAAAAACGGGTAAGTTGCAGTCAAAAGCATCGAAGCCCGAAGTCGCGAAGCAAGCTGACTAACGGTTATAGCGCGTGTTCGTATTGAAGAAGGGACTAGCGGAGGAGCTAGCACTCGCCACTCAAGTTTTATTAGAAGCACCAGAGAAAAGGGCCTACGGGTTCTATAGGACATGCGCCTAAGAAGAAAAAGGGCCTGTGTTAAATTTAATTGGGGCTAGCAGGGTCTCGAGGAGCTAATCTAACTCACAGTTTTGAAGATCCTTGATCGGGAGGTCGAGCAACCCCTAGGAGGGAAGGGGGGCTACACCACCTCAGAGGGTCACATGGTGCCCTAGTAAGTTGTTTTCCCTTTGGGATAGGTTGTTACCCAGTGGATCTCTGAAGGAATCATCGCCCATTCCCTCCATACTTACCATTTTCCATCTTTATCCCCTCCATCTATCCACATTTTTGGGCATTGGGAAAGGCTTCACTTGGAAATGGTTGTACCTTACCTCGTGGAAAGAAGGGGCTAAAGGCCCAGGGGGAAATGTAGCTGGCAAAAGTTAAAAGTCAAATTTAAACCTTCAAGATGCTTTGCGCAGGGATCCCCAAGAAAGCACTGAAATGCTTCTCAGCAAGAAAAGGGGACCCACATATGAATAAAACACTCAAGGCATTTGTTGGTGGAAAGGAGGTCTCATCATGAGCTGACCTATCATGACCATGAACATGTAGCGGTATGACACTACCACCCAACTGGTCATCAAGCTAGGGTAGTGGCTCTTGGTTGCATGGCCAAGAGAAAGGGGGTCTCATCACAAGCCAGCCTTCTCATTTCCATGAAATGTTTGTGGGTGACACTTCCACTAGCTCGTCACCAAGACAGAGCAGTGGCCATCAACTCTTTCCTTGCAACATGAAGAAAAAAAGATAAAAGAAGAAAGCAAAGATAAAAAGAATAAATGGCAATCAGTGGGGTTGGAAACATTTGCATCCATGACAAGGTGCAACTCACCCTCAACAAAGGCACCCATAGGTGAATGTAACATTTCTCTTCTATTACATGCACCCCATGCCCAAAGGTTTTCCCCTCACCACCTCATACGCTTGCATGATTTGGATCAAGCTCCATTGGGGAAACAACCTTGACTTAAGGGAGACTGGCCCAATAGGACACCCTGAGACCATTCCAAACCCTAGACTTGTCAACTTGCACAACGTTTTGAGCATTTGTTTGGGTTTAGGGGGAATTAATGCACATGTTTGGGCGTTTTAATTATTAGATGTGATTTACGTATTATGATGCATGTAACTTATGGACCCCTGCAGGGAGTACTTGTTGTCTTTGCAGGACCTTACCCAATGAACAGGTACATGAAGAGATGACTAGCTCAAACCTTCATGAGGGCTCAAAGCCCATTTGATGGATGTTGAGACCCCAGCCAGGGAGCAGGATGAAGATGAAGGGGTTCTTCCAGGAAGAAGAAGGACGTTTCCTTTGGAGGCACTTTGGTGGACCTAGACCCAGGTGGTTGTGCCTTTCCCACCTGAATGTTGGCCTTTGGAGGTCTTGGACGTCACCCATGCAGCCCTGGACATTTCTACATGCAGTGGTTGTCACCTTGGGGCTAATCCTGAGGTTATTAGCACGTGTGGGAAGCGTTTTGGCCTTTGGAGGCTAAACATTTCACTCCATGGGCCCAACATTCCATGACAGGGTTCCAACGTCACCCTAGAAGGGCATGACATCACCCCTAGGAGGGTCTTTACATGCAAATTTATTTTATTATGTCCAGAATTTAATTTTGTAAGAAACTGGCCAAGTCGGCCTGTCTTTCTTAACCTAAAACTTAATTAATGTCAATTTTTTGTATAAATAAACAAAAAGTGACATTCATTTTGATCATAACTCACCTCTCACAAGAGGGAGGACTGAAATTTTCGCCCTAAAGGGGTTATTGGCTGAAATTACCAAGGCACACTTGCTTTGAGACTATTTTGGATGCATTTTGGATCATTTCTTGGTGAAATTTTGGCAAATCTAGGGTTTTTGTGCTTCATTATTCTTGGTGAAGTAAATCTGCAATTTTCATTTCATGATAAATTTCTATGGTATGTTTACTTGTTCATATGTAAGATTATGAAATTGCATTCTTGAAACCCTAGGAGTAAGAAACATAAGGTGTTTCTTTCTTGCTCTTTATTTTGCTAGTTTTGCTTAAGAAGATCTTGTCTAGACAAACTTCTAGAGCCCTAAAGTACTAGCACTTTAGAAGTTTTGTCTAGTTCTTATTGCATTAAATATTTTTCAAGAGTCTAAGGATAAGAGAAATCATTGGGGCCTAGAAGTGCCTACACCCTAGTTGAACCTTCTCTTTGATGCTTGGTACTTGAGAACTTAAGGTACTACTTCTCAAACTTCCACCTTGTTATATTTTAGACAAGTATAATCATTGTTGTTTCTCTAAGTTGATCCAGGTGGATATTGGTGGCCACCCACCTTTTCCAAATGCCTTAAAATGGATTTCTGACAATTTTGGCAATTTACTATTTTTAGCAGGTTTTAACTTCCAGGGCCATTTTGAGGGCCCAAATGAAGGTTTTTCGAGATCGAGGTTCTCAATGATAGCCGAAGGCATGATTGAGCCCTCAAAATGAATCTCCTCGACGATACCTTTCCAATGAGCTATCACACGCCTAAAACGGAGATCGTATGCAAAAGTTACGACCCCGGGAAGTTGATGTACTCACTTACCCAAATGGGGCCCACATGACTTTTGGCGCTTCATCTCCTAGG